>QNGE01002612.1:9585-66191 GCA_008508345.1 Paragonimus westermani
TAATCGACTCAAACCAGCTCTCTGTGTTCAGAAACAACTGTTCGTGAACCTGACCCTTCCCTGGACTTAATGTCTTATCCTGTCTCGCTTATTGATTTTCCACCCCTCAAATCGAGTGTTTTAAAAAAGCCCACCTGTGTTATTGTAAGTTTGGTACTGATGGGTCAATACGAAATGCTTGCATCTACCAGTTTTCATGTTCTATCTGCTTCGTTCAAACTGCTCGAGGGAACCAATTGTTTCAGAAATCTTTGAGCTACATAGTTTTGAGACGATGGTGCTGGAGATCTGCACAGTTCGATAAAATGATTGATTTGTTACATCAATTGGGACTCTACAAGGTGCTCACTGGCCTAATGCTCAAGGTCGTGTCAATAAAGAGGTGGTTGGAGAAGGTGTATTGTCGAAGAATTTGAC
The DNA here is from genome assembly GCA_008508345.1 of Paragonimus westermani. Classification (NCBI taxonomy): domain Eukaryota; kingdom Metazoa; phylum Platyhelminthes; class Trematoda; order Plagiorchiida; family Troglotrematidae; genus Paragonimus; species Paragonimus westermani. Next base: position 10,003 of record QNGE01002612.1, read on the forward strand.
CAATACTTCATGTAGATGGTCTCGGGAAAATGTGCAGAAAATTTCTTCATGTTATGGGCGACTCGCGGACGCATATACTTCCGCGGGAAACGCATGGACCTGTCGACCAGACGTCATTGTTTGCTCAGATTCTAAAGAATTTTTAGGAGCCCGCGATATGCTCAACCACTACGGAATTTTGAGCTTCCGGGCGGGGTGGAATGTTTTCTTGCACGAGATATATCGGTGGTACCAAGAATGGAGAGCGAAATTACGCGACACACGAGAGAACGTGAAACCGACTATGTGAGCTATGACGTACAATGGAACGTGTGATATTCTGGTATAACCTTCTATGTGACGTTAATAACATTGTGTTAACTGATGAAATATATGCCATAAGCGAACAGCTGTTATCAAATAACACGAGAAGAGATCGATTCTAAGCTTTCTCTGGTAGACCATTACTGCCGGATTTAAATGTCAATTATCTCTGTACGGTCAGTATATGGAATGAGAACAATGTCTGACAACACTAAGAGGTTGACTGATGGTCTATCAAGGGTGAAAAAGGAAGAGTTGCAACTCAGTGTTATTGTGCAGTCATGAGATGAACGGGTTGAGTTTTTTCCCAAAAATTTTATCATGCTAAGTTTTGCAGGGTGGTTTACAACACAGACACACAAGCTATCAATAAGTAGGGGGTGAGAGTGTACCAGAATGATTGGGTTGTCACCGACACAGAGGGCTTTTTTCAGATGTTATTGGGTCCGTTTTCAAAGAGCTTGAAAATGGACATGACGTTCGTCACCATTAGGAAAGCTTCCAAGTTTCGTTTGAATCGGCATATATTTTTACCATATATATGTATATTCTAACCATATGAAAGAAATCGAGTTGGCACTGAAGCGGATATGATTGTTTTGTGCAGCAGATTTGGTTACGGAATATGTGGACATCTCTAATGAATAGTGAAATAAAAGGATAGAATGCAGTTTATCCTTTATTCTGGCATTTCTCTTAAGAATCAGTTAAGGGCGTTTGGGGTGTTTCAAAAGTGTTGGAAATGGATAGCGAAATTGATTTTACTGAAATCACCGAACGTGGAACGGTCGAGAATGTGTTGTTGGTGAATTTTTTCCACTGCTCACCGTTGCCAGCGCGGAGGCCTTGTCTCACTGCCTGCCCATCGCAGTCCGCCCGCTTTCTGTCTGCCGTCCACCTGCCTTCAGTTGGTGTAACTAACCTTATGATCACCACTCAGACGAATTCATTCAGCAGCCGATATTTGTTTCATCGCACGGTTACTTGCGCTAACTCAGAAGAATGAGTGAACACTCTTGTTTATTCATTTTGAAGGTTCAACCGAGATGTTGCAACAGTCAGGCGGACAGACCAAAGTATCAAGAACTACCTTATGTGCGTTTTGCTATATATAGAGCCAAAATGGGTTATCCGTGCACAGTCGGATGTTGTTCATTTCGGAAATTGAACAAAAAACCGTCTGGATAATGCGACTGAGCTGCTTGACGAGTTTGAAATAATAGTACGACATTTCAACTAGATTACAAAATGCCGCGTTGGAAGTTAGCCAAGCTGCACGATGCAAACCCCAGAACAAGAAACTGCGTTTTAATGGCTATCACAGGTTTTGTGGACCAATCCAATGAGACAGCTAAGGCGGCCTTAATGTATACAGACTTCCCCTTTCTTCCGTCCCGCAATTCAAAACTGCCAAGGTAGGAGAAAGATGTTCATGTAGGGGTGTCCTGTGGATATTATGGTGACCCTGTTAATACGAACGGCTTTCGGTGCCATAGGAACAAGCTAATTCTCTGCGTGGAGTGCATGAAAAATGCCGACACATCGTACTGCCCATTCTGCACAGGGCAGTTGCAATCCCGTCGTCGGGTACGTTATTATTTCATTACCTATGCTGGTTCAGTTGCATCGACCTCAAAAACTGTGCCACTTTCGACGTTGAAGCATAGAAAGTGATCATATGAAACACCATTGATGACTGATGACGCGGATACCTCTGAAAGTGAGTTTGGTGTTGTTCCCCTACGCAAGCGGGTCAGAATGAAAGTGTTGGCATATGGACGTCATTGGTAACGGTAATTGATGTCTTACCTACCATGTTACGTACCGCTTGACTTTAGACTCGCATACACAGCAACAGCAGGACTTCTGCAGAACCGAAAGCAAGGAGGCTGCGAAAACTTAGACGGAACATCCCGGACAATGAAGTATATATAATAAATGTATTCCGGAACTTCAATATCATTTTCGCGTCGTGGCATTGTGAGTATAAGATGCATGTAGGCTAACCTTCGAGCGCATACATCAGCGGGTCACCACGGGAAGCTTTATATTGTAGCATGTTCCGCTTCCTTTTCTACTACCTCGTCTTTTAAAAACATATGACATTCCACCTCCTGGGGTGGTTCATGTAACTTCGCAAACTTGTCGATTTCTTTGTTACCATGATGCCAAGCCAGCTCACGCCTGATTACAGTGAGCAGTATTCACGGCAGGCAGATCACGCCAACTTACGTCCGCATTATGTTTGGTAATTAATAGCTGCAATCCATGGCGCTCCCAAATTTTAATGGTTCTCAGTTACACGTGGGGACGATCGTAAACATTCGTGCTCATTAATCGACGACACCCATTTAGCGGAATACCGAACGCACGTGTTCACGAAAAATGGTTTCCAACTTGTGCGGCATACGCTCATCAATCATTTGTTGCTCACTCCTTTTATCTACCAAATCACAAAACCACAGCTACCTCGTCAACCGGGAGTGAATTCCTTTTCATACATGAAAAACTGGAAACTCCAATGGAATAAATGTGAGGTGAAGTTTCAGTAAAACAGTTCAAATGACATTTCCAAGTCAGATATAAAAAACATCATGTATCACAACATCGAATTGGCCCATTATCGGTAAAACACATCCGTGCGTTGAATCAGCATGGTGGTAAACGATGAGAGCAACTTAAAAAAGGATATTCAAAGTTAAACACTAAACGTTTGAAGAGCATGTGGAGGACTTGAGCAGATTTCAACGGGGAACCTGTACACTTCGCAGACAGCTGCAAGTGCTGAGAACCATACAGGAGCAGACCTGCCGCCAGACTGCCCATACGAAAGTGCGGTGTACAAATGCGTGCACCGAACGGGGCGAACGAAACCCTCCAAACGGTAATGTTTTTGTCCAGTTGTCAGGATAAAGTGTAGCTTCGCAGACTACACATGTCAAGCCTCCCGAATCATCCATTACCGCATCGATGAACACCAAATCGAAAAGGCAAACCTGGTGCACTCACACGACTTTTAGGTTGGTAAGCCCAATATATATCCTAGGAATAGACGTCTGACTGTTGTTGCTGAATGGCATGTGTGTGAGACGATCATCCATTTTGAATATCCGTGAAATGAGGATGTATGTAAAGAAGAATATGGAATTAAAATGCGTCGGCATTATTCAGCTAATATACGCACGAGGCACACAAACTAGATGATTGCAACGGAATTACGACGTTGCGAGATTTACTGAAAGTGGAAGACAGTTATAGGTGTCTACTGCGGGAGAAAGTGCTAAGGTTCGTCATGTTTGTACTGAAAGTTGCTTCCAACTGTGTTCAAAATACGAAGATGTCATTCTAGGAGATGTCACTCATGAGTCAAACTATGGCAGCTTTGTACTGTGGCATGCTATGTTGGTAGGCGTAACCGGAATGGGTGTAGCATTTTGTACGAACTTATGCTAAACGAAATTACTGCCAGTTATGGGATATTTTTGGAATACATCCTTAAAATGTTGCCCTGTATGTCTGCTGTACGCACCTCTATTGTTGATCGTTCAGCTGTAAAGATGAGAGCAATAGATGAAGTCTTTCCACATTGTGCCATCGTATTCTGCTGGTTTCATTTACTGCATTATGCGTCTCGGCGTTACCGCCAGTTGGTCGGTTTAAGCGATTTTCAGAAGAACCGTATTTACCAGTGAACGCACAATATGGTTCTCAGCAGGAACAGCGGTCAGTTCAATAATTTGCTGCAGGCTGTGAAGTCCGTCAGTAATGAGACATATCAATATCTAGCGGGCACTTGGCTGCCTTATAAAAAGGGTTGGGCTTTGCATAAACTTAAGTCCACGGTTTTGCTCGGTAGTCTTGCCACCAACTGTGTTCAGAACAAAAGCAAGCACACCAAAAGTGCCGTGGCTGAACGCCCCAGTGTGCAAGCATTTTTCCAGCATACTGTGGAACGTTGTAATAATGCGTTTGAGGAACACCACTGTAGTCTGAACACTGAGAGCACGAAGTTGTCTGAGCCGCCGTTAGGCCTGGAATTTTTTAGTATTTTTGAAACCACTGTCGCAATATGCCAGGGATGTTTTTCTCAGGCGCAGGAAGTCCAAACATGAACGGCGTGTGGATGACCAGGATACGCCGTAGACGGACATAATTGGGGATCCTACGGAGACAACTCGTAGTAGACGAGTTGCCAAGGGCACGAAAAAAGCAGTTCAAAACGAACGTCAGGGAGACGCTTGAAAAGTAGCGTGCCTTCAAACCTGAAGATTGCAACGTTTGTCAGATATGCTCCCAGAGGGAGGACCACGTGGAGTTGGCAGAAGACACCGTGCACTGAGTACAGTGCAGTCAGTGTTGCGGTTGGTACCACCACTGCTGTGCCAACTACAACGAGTCTCAACTGGTCTACACCTGCGTTGACTGCGACCACGTGACCAGCCGGTAGGATGAGGATGAAAAGGCGCCACCCACGACATGGTTTCACGAGCTGCGCTCATGTTTTCATTTCACATGCTTACTGCCGTTAGTCAAGTCAAATTCATCGAGCCTTCCTTCAGTGATTCTCCTGTGGGTATAACAGACAACTAGTTGTATATAGACACATATATACCTATAAATAAATATTCTTGCAGCTGTGTGAAGGGATTTACATGATTATATATATGTATATACATATTTACATATACATTTATATACCTACATAAATCCGCTTACTCACGTGTTCACACAGCTGCATGAATACTTACTTATAAGTATACACAAATATGCATGTGCAAACATGTTCATGTGTACATATATACGTGTGTGTACATACATATACAAATATGTACGGTTGTATGTACACGCACACGTATATATATAAAATTCTACATATATATATCCATACTCATTTACGTTTATATGCGTACTTGTCTTTACATATATATACGCATGTGTATTAGCGTATATATATGTGCATGTATTGCAACACACGTGTACATATATATATACATGCATATTCATATGTATATGCACGTATGTATGTATACATACGTATATATATATATAGATGTGTGCATATGAATATATATATTGTATATGTACATAAATATACATATACAGATGTGTAATCATACATATTTTTGCATGCACATACATCTATGTGTATATACATATATGTGTATACCTTTACCTGATCTTTTCTGTTACCTTGGCGTGGTGGTCAGGCTTGCGTGCTGTTTTGATCCGGAGGGCTGTGCTGACTGTGACTTCGGTCCTTGTGGGTTCAACCTTGTCAGATTGGCCGATGGGGAGCAGCCAGACAAAAAGCAGCTGCGTGCGTTCGTTGTGCGTGGTGAATGTGTGTCAAGCAAGATAGTAATAATAATAATAATATAATATATATATTCTTGCATAGACTGCTTGCCTGATTGCTAGGATCGTGGGTACAGTTTTACTGTTCCTGTGAATGAGTGCTGGACTTGTTTTGATGTGGCTGTCAATCCTTTCCTTGGTGGTTGATGCTGTCGCGTCCGCGCGTGTGTGAGACAGCTGCCGCATTGCGATACAGGCTTTTAGCCAAGGGCTTTGGCTGAGGGCCCTAATAGCTCTCCTGTACAGGTCTGGCCGTCCTGACAGTATACGAAGCCCATACAAACAATGATCATACAGAATAAACCAAATACGATACTGCATCGGCCGTCGCGCGGGATAAACCGGGTCGCTTCATTTGCTGCACCTGGCAGGGTGGATAGGCGAAAATATGCTTCTGCCAAACACTCACCCTCATACTTCCCTCCAACCACGAGCCCCCGAGTAGATAATGCTCAATTAGGTTTCAGTGCCCAAAAGGCCAATTGGAGACAGGACCGGGGACGCAAGACGCTCACGATTGGGACGTGAAAAGTGTGCACACTGCTGGATCAATTCGGCGCCACAGAACGACCGGAACGATGTACCGCCCTGATCGCGATGGAACTGCGCCGATATGGAAGCGACGTAGCAGCCTTGAGTGGGACAAGGCTTGTAGACTAAGGTAAGTTACGGGAAGCAGGCGCCGGGTACACTTTCTACTGAATAGGTTACCCGGCAGGCAGTGTTCGAGAGCATGGTGTCTGTTTTGCAGTTACTGATCGCATCAGTACTTTGATGATAGGCGAACCGCACGGCATCAGCCCTCGAATGCTGTCGATGCGCCTGCGACTCGGTCGAGGTAAGTGTGCTACATTTGTTAGTGTTTATGGTCCAACTATGTGTCACACTGATGATACAAAGGACCAGTTCTATGATCAGCTGTCCGCCACAATCCGGTTAGCGCCGGTGAGTGACCGACTGTCTGTTTTAGGTGACTTTAACGCTAGAGTTGGTCGCGACTCGGTAGCTTGGCCGGGAGTCCTCGGACTCTACGGCATTGGTTCAATCAACGAGAACGATGACCGTCTGCTGCACCTGTGTGCTACTCACGAGCTGGCTATCACGAACACCCGATTCCAGCTGGATGCGAGAGACATCACGACGTGGACCTATCCACGAAGCGGTCACCACCATCTGCTTGACTACGTGATTGTGCGGCAACGCGACATTCGTGAAGTGCGCATCACGCGAGTGATGCGCGGCGCCGAATGTAGCACAGATCATAGGCTGGTCAGGACCAAATTGTTAATCCATATACGCAAGTCCGTTTATTGTAAATCTCTTGGACAACGGCAGAAGTTGGATATCAGGCTGCTGGAGAAGTGGGAGACGAAGACTGCCTTTCAACGTGCAGTCGTCGCCCGTCTGCAAAACGTTCCTGTATCCACTACCCCCGAGGGTATGTGGCAACATCTGAAGGAACAGCTCATGACAGCAGCCACCGGGACGATAGGTGTGGAGCGCAAGAAACGCCCGGACTGATTCGATGACAACAACGTGGCTATCTCCAAATTGGTACGAGAGAAGAATGCCGAGTTCGCCACATGCACACTGGACCCGGCCAATGCAGTGAAGAAAGCCACGTTCCGGAGTATCCGCCGTCAACTTGCCGAGCGTGTTTGCAGAATTAAGGACAACTGGTGGAGGAAACAGGGCGAGCGTATGCAGGTCGTCGGCAACACAAGGAATTTTACGTTTCGCTTAAAGCGATCTTCGGCCCATCTATCCAGTCTACTAAAGCACTGGTAGACGTGGACACCGGTTATTCTTGCAGCCAGCCGGAAGACATCGCGAGAATATGGCGCAAACACTTCGGCAGCCTGCTTAACCGCCCTGCTACAATTGATTGGGTGGCTGTGAACAGTCTGCCGCAACAGGACGTCAAATCTTCGCTTGCTTTCGCCCCAGATTTGCTGGAGTTGCAGAGGGCGGTTGGTCAGCTGCGCAACGACATGGCTGCATGCGAGGATGGGCTGCCAGGTGTGATCCTGAAGAATAGCGGTCCGGCGTTGGAACGTGCTCTGCTCCAGCTGGTTCACTCCATTTGGGAGCACAAGGCAATGCCGCAAGACTTCAAGGATGCCCTTATCGTACCCTTGTTCGAAGGCAAGGGTGGCAAGCAATGCGCCGACAGCCACCGAGGTATCAGCCTGTTGAGCTGTGCAGGCAAGGTACTTGCCAGAATCCTCCTGGACCGTTTGAATGCGACCGTTGTGGAGGAGAGTGTTCCCGAGGAGCAGTGTGGATTCCGAGCGAGTCAAAGTACGATCGACTTGGTGTTTACTGCTTGATCGCTTCAGGAGAAGTGCCGGGAACGGAATCAGCCCATGTATGTCCCGTTTGTGGACTTCACCAAGGCGTTTGATTCCATGAGCCGCGAAACACTGTGAACGGTGCTTGGTAAGTTTGGATGTCCAGGTAAGTTCGTTAATATGGTTACGTTGTTGCATGTGGGCATGAAGGCGAAGGTGCAATCGTGTGGATCGACCTCTGACGATTTTGACTTCGTCACCGGCGTGAAGTAGGGTTGTGTTCTAGCCCCAGCCCTATTTAGCTTATATTTGACTGCCATGGTAACAGTTGCTTTCCAGCACTCTGGAGGGATGGTGTTGAGGTGGAATGCCGGACCGACGGGCGGCTGTTGAATATCCGACGTTTCGGCACCCCAACCCGACTACAGACCTCAACGATGCGCATGTTTCTGTTTGCAGACGACAGCGCATTGTTAGCACACAGCGAAGAAGAGATGCAACGTCTGGCTACAGCCTTCGCTTTGGCAACATCGAAGTTTGGATTGGACATCATCACAGGTAAGACGTTTTCGTTCTTTCAGCTTTCTTCTGGTGGAGGTGCTACCTGTGTACCTCCACGAAAAATTCGCATCTCTGGAGACGCTGTGAATGGCTGCGGGGATTTTTGCTACTTGGGTAGCAACTTGTCCACAGATTTGTCCGTGGACCGCGAGCTGAGAGCGCGTGTGGCGAGGACTAGCGCTGCTTTCGGACGTCTTGAAGGGCGCGTCTGGAAGAACCACAGCCCGAAGATGGCCACAAAGCTGTGGGTCTACCGCTCAATGGTGCTGTCTATCCTGCTGTACGGTAGTGAGACGTGGACATTGTACCAGCGAAACGTGAGCTGTTTGAGCCGCTTCCATGTTCAGTGTTGGAGGCGCATCTTGGGTATTAGGTGGTCGGACATGATTCTGAACGCTGAGGTACTGCGGCGAGCGGGCATGGACGGGATGAGAGCCATGTTGACGCTGGATTAGCTCCGTTGGCTCGGCCACGTCCGTCGGATGGACGATGACCGTATCCCGAAGCAGTTAGTGTACGGACAAGTGAAGTCAGGTAAGCGAAATCCCGGTGGCCAGAAGCGGAGGTATCAGGATGTTGTGCAGGTAAGTCTTTCACGTTGTAACATTGATTTTAGATGTTGAGAAGATGTGGCGTTGAACCGGACGGCCTGGAGGAATACGGCTCGGACGGGCGTCCGAAGGTTTAACGAGCAATTATTGCGCGGTCGCGAGTGTAAGCGTGCGGTACGCAAAGGAATCATCGGTGCCAAAGGTCGCGGTGACGTGACTATATGGCGTTGCGATGTGTGCCGCCGCGAATGCGCTCGCCGTTTGGGTTTAGTAGGCCGCCAACGTACTCATAATACACCGTCGATGAAGAGGCGGCGAGTACGTTAGGCTCAGGTAGGTGATATCAGTTTATCCATTCTACCTCTGTTGATGACTGCATCGGCCAACATCCTGGTCATTGACAATTAATCCGCTCTTCTTTTCAGAAACTTCAGTGTTTGTAGTCTTCCATACTTTCCTTTCTTCGGCTCTGTTGGCGTATTGTATAATGAGTGGTGTGTCTGGCTTTTCGTAGTTCAACGAGAATTTTGCTTTTCATCCCTATCTTCTCTGAACTTCTATACTGCAATGCTTCGTGTATTACACTTCAAAAATATTTCTCCTTGCAGCCCACCTCTGTTTAGTTTCCGAGAGGTAAGAGTTTTCTTTCCTTATTAGCCGATCAAGTAGCTAACCAGCATTGGCCGGCTGGACACAAAGGCCCCACTGGCACACCTCCCGGTCTTAGTCCTTCGGGTTTACACTGGATATGTGGTGTGTGGGTGGAACTGCAGGTGGTACAGCGCAAGCCAATTGCAGTGACGGATAAGCGCAGGCGTCCTTTGGCTTCGGTCACTGTGACAGGCCAATCCGAATCGGATGCCGCCAACCATACCTTCATATATGTGCATATACTTATGAATTCATGTATAGGAATATACCTATATCTGCTTTTCTCCACTCCCATCTAGGATAGCAGTTGCTAGATTAGAAAATGGCGTTTCAAGGTCATCTGGTGTATTATTACTTGTAACGCGCAACCGAAATCAGTGAGCGCGCACGAATTGAATTTGAGTTGTGTGACGTGGAATGCTGCTGTGTTCTCGGTGCCATTATGGTTTGCGTTTGTGTAAGTCGTGTGCATGGCTTACTGGGCCTTCGGCTCATGTTTGTTCATATTGTTTTTCTTTTCAGAATTGTTGTCCAAACCCCTACTTCGGAAGAACGCTGTCCCCTGTTGCGTCCACGTTGTCCAAAGGTTGGTCCTTGAAGTCACGGGCATTCAAAGTAGAGTCGGCTGGCTTGCATGTTACATGCTCCACACGAATTAGTTTTCCGCGGGTGTGGAATGAAAGAAGCTTACTCGTCAACCGATTCCGGTCAGGGTCCGGCCTGTATCCTTTATCACATAAGGTAAAACCAAGAAAACTCAGCACTCGCATTTGGAACACGCACTTAGGAGGTTTTATGGCTATGTTCTTGGCCCTGAATCGTCCCAGAAGTGAAAGCAACCTTTTGTCATGCTCCTCTGCACTGTCGGCGTATATGATTACATCATGTTGATACGCGCGTACTCCTGGTAAATCGGTAATTACTTTATCAATCGCAACCTGGAATATCCCAGCCGAAACGTAATCCAAACGGTAAACAGATGTACTGAAATAATCCCCAAGGGGTGTTAATCGTAGTAATCGCCTTAGAATCATGCCCCAATGGAATTTGTAAATATGCGTTTGCCAGGTGAATTTTAGAAAACACTTTGCTACCGTGCAGGGCTTTCATAAAATCCTCCGGCTCCTCAGTTGTTGCTGCGCACTTTTTCAGTCTTGGATTCAGCGTTAACCTATAGTTACCACATATCCAAGGTGATCTGCCATCTTCTTCCATGACCAGAACCATTGGTGTGACCCATGCTGAGGAGTTAACCTGCGAGATTATGCTATCTTCCTTCAATCTGTTGAGAGCATTATGCACATGTTCTCTCATTCCATAAGGTATTATTTGGTGCTTTAGAAAACTGGGTCCCCTTGCACCTTCAGTTTTTCTGGCTCTACTTTCATCCCTCCTGAATGTTGTGAACATTGAGCAATCAGGTTGCGTAAATGAGCTTGGTACTCTTCAATTGAATCATTTTTGTAATTAGTATCTAGTGAAAGAGCACAGTTGATCCGTTTTAAAGCTTTTAATCCCAGAATAGCTGGACTTCCCTCCGACATCAAGAAGCGCAATGGAATCAGCTCATCATCATTACCAACACTCATTACATCAGCTCCACCTGGCAGAACTAACCGATGACCAGTAACTCCACGTATTTTCATTGTTGTTGGTCTCAGTTGAGCATCAGGGGACATGCGATCTAGCAGCGGTTTGGAAAAAATGGATTCGGTGCTTCTTGCGTCCACAGTGAATTCACACTTACATCCCGATTTGAACTCGAGGTATCTATGAATAAATTGCACAGCCCTGGATTTCATTAGCAATGGATAAACGGCAGTGGACGGTTCTATAGCATCTGTATTTCTAACTTCATTCAGGTGACATTTATGACTTCTACATACCTTCTTAATATGACCAGATTTACCGTATAAATGGCATATAGCTTTACGAAATCGGCAAGATGATCGTTAATGTAACTCACCGCACGAGAAACGCTTGTCAAATTACTTTGAACCGAAATTGATGATGGGTACGTGAGAAGGCTTGTTCACTGGTCTACTTCGGGTAGCAGTATGCGCTTTGGTCTTCTGAAATAACACGACACTCGAATCAGCTCAAGCGGCGTTGGCGTCATCCTTCTGCTCGCAGTCGTCTCAGGTCTTTCGGAGTCACGCCTTGTTTGACCAGCAATTTACGCTGAATATCAACGTTATTGACGCCAGCAATCAATCGATCACGTAGATGCTCTTCCAGTCTGTCACCGAAGTTGCCACGAGCAGCTTGTTTTTGCACTTGAATGAACTCACGGAAGCTCGTACTTGTTGAATGCATTAATGGATTGAACTTCGCCCGCTCTGTGGCCTGGAAATTGACTGGAAGCACGTGCTTCAACAGCAGTTTCTTCAGTTCGTCGATCGGCAACGAGGCTGGGGCATTCGGATTAGCCAGATCCTTCAGTAGCGAATACAATTCATGGCCAACAGTGATAACGAAGGCAGCTGATTGGTTTTACTTCTTCACATCACGACAAATGCTGCACCACAATTCAAATCGTCCAACCCATTTCTTGAGCTCACTCGCACCAGCGTGAAGAGTTACTTGCTTAATGGCAGGCAGTCCCATTCCGCGACGCCAATTTGTAATACTCAGAATTAGGGACATCGAATAGCCCTAGGAATTGTACTTGAATTCAAACATCCCACGCAATTAATGAGGAGAAGACCTGGTATTGGTAGCGGTAAGCAGTTGTTATTCATGAATTGAGACGCCGAATTTATGGATGTACAACAGTGTTAAAGAAATCACAACCTGTCCTTGGCTGATCCCATTAGCACATGCGACATCATAAACTGTGTGTTAATTGGTGGAATACGGGACAGATGAATTGGCGAATAACGGAAGTCATGACACTGGGACCGTTCGTACAATCCTGATGTTGTATCTTTAACGCGATATTTGGTTTGGCCGTTTGTCAGATCTTCTGTTGTGTCGGGGCTTGGATAATCGGTGAATCGTGATTTCCACCACAATTTTGTACGTACTTATCACCAGATTCCGGCAGCGAAGGAAGATATACCTAAAACCACAGTTATAACCCTCTTTGGCCTCTTCAATTTTCTTTGGATGCCATTTTGAGTTAGCAACGCAGTTGAAACCTTTCAAAGATTCATTCATGAAGTGACACGTGTTTTGGGTTTATCTGCCATTATCTGAATAATATTTTAGTGGTCGGTTTTTCACTGGAAGAATACCTCACGCATCTCCGCATCTTACATGAACGCTTGGCCGGAAACACTGTTACAGCAAACCCCACCAAATGCGAACTAATTAGGTCAACAATAGAATCCCTATACCGTCAGATCTCCGGAAGTGGAATCGGCACACTCGTGGATAAGGTCAGCACTATCCGTTAGTGTCCTTGAGCCGAATTCCTTCAAGCAACTGCGTTGTTTTATTTGTCTGTTCAACTGCTACAGACGTTTCATATCATACTGTGCCCATATGATGCAGCGAATGAACGATCTGCTACATGGAGCTGAACGCAAATTTCGGTTCATAAAGGCCGCAAGCACTGCGCATGCTGAACTCAAGGATGCGGCGGCCTACTTAGCTCCCCTTGCCCATCCTAATCCAAAAACACCACTGACGCTTTGGACGCAGCTTTTGGTGTTGGTTTATAGCAGTTCTTTGAAAAGCAGTGGCAACGGTTAGCTTTCGTCCTCAAACATTTACAGCCCCGCGAAATCCCGCTACTGCACGTTCAGTAGAGAACTGGTGGTCATCTAGTTAGGAATCAGTCAATTCCACCATACAGTGTAACGCAGGACCTTCGCGGTTTACACTGACCATAAACCGCTAATCCAGCCATTGAGCAGGTCGTCCGAAATGCATTCTCTAATAGGAATTGGGCACCTGGACTATATCTACCAGTCTACAGCTGTCATAAGACGTCTCACTCAATAATAACACTGTCGCGATTGCTCTTTCACTCGTCCATAACCTCGGCGCATTTTCTGACAATGGCATTGATTTGGCAGCCATGGGTGCCGTGCAAGCTACTGGTCCGGAGATCGAGCACCTTCCCCAAAACAGCTCTCTCACAATGCAACTCGTGCATCGGACATGTTCAGGGAGAGCGGTTCTCTACGGCACTTCACAGGACACACCTCACCTTGTAGCGTTTGCGTCATTTTGTCGCGCAGCGTTCAAGACATTGCAAGGTTTGTCCCATTCTGGCATACGTGCTTTACTCAAATCGCCACTGGACGTCTCGCATGGTCTAAGATTAGCCACGACATCTGCAATTGGGGCCGTCTTTTATTCAATGCCATCGCTCCGAAGTCCAAATTTACTCAAAGAGCCCCTTAGTACTCTTCTTTTGCCAGACGCACGTTTCCATCACGCACGTCGATCTGGTGGACCTCCTATCACACCAATATGGCTCCAGTTATCTGTTGACGTGAGGTGACCTCCTCACAAGATAGCTTGTAGCCACACTGTTACAGAACTTCTCATCAGCATTGGTAGCCAGCGCCTTCCTGGAAATTGAGTGACAATTCGGCTGTCCGGCAGTGATGACCGAAGGTCGTAGATTACACTTCAAAGGATATTTCACGACCCTCTAGAATACGTTAGGAAGCAAGCGCATTTGCGATTCGGCCTACCATCTGGTTGAGCGTTTCAATCGCCAGCTAAAAGCCGCTTCCAGTATGCAAACTAATTCTTCTTAGAAACAGGCAACTCCGTCGCTTCTTGTAGGAATGTGAAACACGGCGAGAGAGGACTTATACGCCACTGCAGCCGAACCAGTTTGTGGTTGCACGATTTGGTTACCGGCAAACTTGCCCCAACTGCACCTTCGGCACCGCACGAATATAGCATCTAAACAGCTCGTTTTTCACATCATATGCGAAAGCTGTGACCGGCGCAGTCTATAGAGCACTCATCAGCTGTGAAAGTGCACGTTAAACTGTTCCCTTGCGGCAATCACTTCAACCCCATTACACCGGCCCCTATTGTGTCCTCGTAAGAGACACCAAAACCTTCACCGCTAGCCGAAACAGCAGATGCGAGGGAGTTTCCGTCGACAGGCTGAAACCAGCATTTATAGGAGAATTATCAACCACGCCTTCGTCCACAAGTGACGTTCTTCACCCGCAACCACTGGTGGCAGCTTCATCCCCGAAACCCTCTGCGGTTGTCGATACACTTGCAACCTCGACCCTTGCCTCCTCTACATCTAGACGTAATCGTCTTGGTAGGCGGCTGCGGAAGCCTGTGGGTTTTGTGGAATATGATCATATTTATCGTTTTTGGAGATGACGTCTTTTCAACAAAACATGCGAATATTCGCACTCACCGTTTCTGTCCACCTGCTGTTCGGAGTTATATCATGCCTGAACACTGCGATATATTTTGCAAAGAGCTTCCCCGTTTGAACGTTGACTGTCTTCTCAGTCATTCTTTTTTGAGTTGTGGGTATTTTGGCACGCAAAAGACAAACAAACAAAAAGCCGGCAGACTGTTAGCTCTGACTGCTTTGATTTAATAGCCATGTTTGGCGTTTACAGGTCCACAACACAAATGCCGTTTTCCTGGGCCAGGTTTATTTGCTTGCCGATCTTTTTCATTCTGCAGCCTATCAACTTCAGACAGGATCAAAAACGAAGAGTAAACCAAAAGCAGTGACACCCATGGCTGCAGTGCCTACGAAATTGTAGGTGGTGAAATTACTTAGTCGACCGGATACGTTGACATGGTGTGTTATCCTCTGCCCCCTGTCCTGCGGACACTTCCTTGTGTTTTTTCTCTTGCGGACAATCCGAACAGGGTGCACGGAGAGACAACTCCTAGGTATCTATCGTAGAGCAATTGACGAAAAATATCCCCATTATCCCCCTAAAGTTGTCAGGTTTGGGCAGACAGCTGCGATAAACAAGAAAGACACCGGAGACTAATACTGCCGAACTCTTTTAGACCCACCTCTCTGTAAGTTGTGACATTACCTATCACGTGCAATCATTCTTCGTATGTATCGCCATCTGACTATAATCACCCAGAAAGACGAAATAATTCTTCCCCCATCTCCGGAATAACGAATGCTAGTGTAATACTTATTAGCCCTCTGGAGGACAGCTGTGTAGGGACTACAATAAATAGTGAGTTTTGACAATCGCATCCATCGGTACATTCTTGATTATTTTGGTTTTCCGCCTACTTTCTTCTACTTGAGCTGTCCATTTCGTAATATCCGTCTCGCGAATAAACTCTCCACTCACTCCGTGCCTCGCTAGTTTGACGGGTTTCGCTGTACACTCCACTTTCCAGGGTCGACACCAATGCACAGGGATCAACGTGCTGGGTCTCTGCTTTTCGCTGTCGATCGGTGTTTCACAGTGTGTACCGACCGGATATTAATTTTTTGGATCAGCTCTAGCAAATATTCTTGTCAGAACTCTTGAAGAGCTTTTCGGGGTAAGACTGGGCATCAACATACTCGAATATCTCCTACGTCAGGAGAATCCATGGATTACCCCGTCAAGTTTTCTGTGGATGCAATGGAAGACCTGCAGTTGCTCAATGCGGAGCTGGATGACGTTACATTGCCACACAACCTGGCAAGTTATCATTTCGTTCTCCACATGCACACAGCAGACTAATTAGAACTTGTCTGGGAGAATCCTCTTGGGATGTGCCCTCGCAGTGACCTGAGGGCGCTGGTGACTGATGAGTTGGCCAAAAGTAGTGGTTGGAGGAGTGTGAATGATGAATACTTATTGGTGTCAGCATTCCTATTGAGTATTATCATCGATAATCAAGTCAACGTAATTTATTTCCTTCAAGTTGTCGCCCTATGTCAATAGTAGTGAGTTTCGACGCACACGTCCGTCAAGGAGAATGTGTACGGTGAAGGCACGGGAGACAACGCAGAAAGTCAGCGGCCTACGGTCTCAAGTGTAGCGCCAACAGTTCACAGTTTTGTATTTTTGTGAACATCCTCCCGCCAGCTTCATCTGTCCACTCGTTTAAAAACGTCACAATCATTTTTTCAATTTGACTGCCATCAAGCGTAAACGCGGGTTACCTCGCGATGTCCCTTCCCTCTTCATTCGCGTGGATGTTTGGGCGGATGAAGTAATCGCAAAGTGAAACCTTTCAGCTCCGCATATTTTTTGATCTATTGACGCCAAAAGTTCGTCGTCCCACGGTCGTCGTCCGAACCTACCCTCTAACGCTCTCTCTCCCTTGGGTGGTAGCCCATCCAATTTAATTGACCTTGACTTGTTAGTGAGTCATTTCCTTTTTTCATGACTTCGTTTTATTTGTACACATTCCGTTTGCACACTTCTGACGCAGTCACAGTTTCTTTTGCGTTACCATATTTCGGTCATTCTTACCATTTGTATGATTAGGACACTACAGATTTGATGGGCCCGACTATTTTTTCTGAACATTGCTTTATCCCTCCCCTTGTGATTCTAAGCAACGCTTCACAACACTGTGGACGTCGACACTAAAGCCAAACACAGTGTTGCACTAAAACTGCCCAAACACGGCGCCCAAAATCCTTGACTCTGTTTCAACCAGACTGAGGCCGTCTTTACCACCGGAGGGATAACGCTAGAGGAAATTAGACTTTTGTGCGTGGTGCAATCCCTTCTTTTTGATGTCACAGTGTGAGTGGAAAATGTGTTGGGATCAGACACATTGATTTCCCTCATACTCTTTTAAAGAACGCCATCACAAAAGTGACTGCGTAATCAGAGGCTAAACTCTTACATGATTTGTTCAATAAGGTGGAGCTAGATGATCGGTTCCCATCTCAGTTGTTATGTTGTACGACAAGCCTTTTGAAATCACGGAAGTTTGATGACGCAATCTTGAATCACTTGTCGGCTTAAAAGCTGTCATCTGCGGTACAGCACACTTTGGCCGCCAGGAATGAAGACAGATCAATCGACGAAATGGCAGTCCTTGTGGACAGGGTGTCGGGAACTTTTCCCTCACGACCGCCGTGTGCCGCAATTGAAACTACCCCCACATGATCCACATCGGCCTCAACAACTGGTGATGGTTTAAAACTTCTGATAGAGAAGATATGTCACCGTATGGATAGTATGGCTGTGCAAGGCAAATAGTCGAATACGCAACCACCCAGAAGCCATGCACTAACTCATTCTCTTGGTCCATAGAGGTGGCGTTGAGATAAACAAAACTTCTGGCACAGGGCGAAGAAGTGCACCAAGCCGTGAGCCTTCCGGATACGCCACGTGTCACCGTGAAAACCATCAGGCCAGCCGGTAACAGCGACAACTGTCGATGGCTCAGCAGACACTGGTTGTCTTGTTTATGTCAAGGATCGATCAATCGGCCTGCCGTTCCTTATAGATACCGTGACCGAGCTCAGAGTTACTCCACTGCAACCAAATAATTGACATCAGCCTGGCCAGTACACTTCAAAGGCCTGTGAATGAAAGTCGCATGGGAACATCCTGAGAAAGCTCACTCACTGTCGACCTTGGTCTCTGCTGACCCCGGACGTCTAGTGTTTGTTGGAGCAACGTTTAATCTACTTGAAACTTTTACCGATAAGCTGTACTCAGGATAGTCACGCCTGTAATAAACGAGCGCCCACCAATTCTGAGCCCGTCGAGCAACCGGCTCGGAGCCAGTTTATCGATAGACGTTGCGAGTAGACTAGGCGTTACTCATACAACCACTCGACGTTCGGGATCAACAGTCTCTGGTGCCGTTTTCAGTAGATATTCTCGCTTGCCGATGTTTGGGCACCACTCATCGGTGCCCACTTCCTATCATATTTTAACCTCTCTGTTGACATCACGTGGCGCAAATTAGTTGACGACACTAAGGCCTGCACAGCAAACGGCATCCAGTGGACGATCGCGTCGATCGGCATCCGCTTTGCTCTTCCACCAACATCGCCTTTCGCAGCACTGCTGAAAGATTTTCTCTGGATAACTCGACAGCGATCACATACCGGAACGGCTACGCAGAATGTGGAACATCATATTACAACACGCGGTCCCCCGGCATCCTCTCGGCCAAGCCGCTTACATCCCGACAAGCCGAAAATAATGATAATAGTGGCACTGTACATTGCTCAACGCATATGTGAGAAATACCCCGGGTTATGCGCGGTCACTGCAAACACTGCGATAAAAAACGATTAATTTTACAGAAGAACAAATGTTAAACCTGCTACCAAAAAGGACGTGGTCAGAAAGTGCATGATTGTATTTCATGAACCTACAACGCACGCATCAGGGAAATATTAGTTCGCTCGCACCGCAGATTTAATCGCTAAAATGGGGTGTTACATTGAATTTACCATTTACAAGGTTGTGTGGGAGTCGCTTTTCAATTAGGTCAAGGTCACTTAGGGAAGAACGTCCAAATACATCTCTGGAGTTTCTCGCCAATAGAAGATACAACTGGTGTCCGAGAAATGTCAAAATGAGACGGATATGGCGAGAAAGAACTGAAAATTTCAAAATCCGACGAACGATTGAGCAGACTCTAGCGCAGAATTCAGTGGATTACTTGGAAACCGTCAAAAAGTTGAAATTCTCGCTAATTGTTCAGTCGATACGAAGTTCTGTGTTCATCTGTCGCTGAAAGATTCCTCTCACAATAAGTACATGTGAGATCAAGAAAAAGAACGCAATTTCTCACGTCAGATGAGGAAATATGCGGTGATCACATTCGATGTGACGAACAACATGTATAGGAATGTTTTCACAAAGAATTCATGCAATATAATTATTTTTGCTATGGTTACTGAAATGCATAACCTTGTCAAATGTTCATTGTTGCATTCCGCTAGGCACTCGGGAGTTGTTTAGGCAAACGGACCCTGCTAGCACACACTTGTAATTATTTTGGGATAATTTACGGCAGTTTCGGGATGAAATACGCTCGACATTCGAGTAAGGTGAAATTTAATGATGAATTAGGTAATTCATTTCTAAATTTCACACCACTCAAATTGATGTACGTCAGTCATGGGATAGACTACGGCTGAGTTTTTGTGACCAATGAGGAATCAACAAGAACGAACGTGAATAAAATGCTGCGTGGTAAATTTCATCATCATTTCTTCCCATAAGGCACACTGCCCGCCTAGATATGCCAGTATCCCGCGGGTTTCGGCCGGCCATAAGAAAAGTCTTAAAAACAAGCCTCCTGTGAAACAACTCTAATGAGGGCAAATGTCTATGAACTTAACTTAAAAATCTGCACTCATCTTTTCAGCAAATTTAGTGACATTTGTTCAAATGAGATCGCAAAGTCAGACATCTTTAATCGCTAATCTTCGAGCTCGCTGATGTAGGTGTAGAAGTCGGATGGTTTCGCTCACAGACAAATGTAAGTGAAAAATTAACCGCTGTTTTTCATTCTCATATGCCATTTATGGACAGCGCTTTCAGATAGATGTCTTATTCTTTCTCTATCTTAAATATTTACGGGAAACTTTGATTTCAAATATATCCATAACACTTCTATTGTTATGGTTTATGTTCGAATTTGGTGCAAGTTCATGAGGTGGTATCAAGGTTACGCGGTATACGCTGGTTAATGTCTGTGATATTATTGCAATGCCCTGAATGAATACTGTAGGATTGTTATGTTTCACTTTTGCTCCATCTCTAGTACTTGCGAGGACCTTTCGCAGTTCAACGTTTTACACACCCTGCTGTGACACTCACTCTTCGTTTTCCACACGGATGACCCTGAACGCGAGTTCGCCCGATCACTCGGATTCTCTCTGCAGTAGCAGGTGAGTTCATGGTACAGCAATTACGTTCCCCTCGGATTGATACTGAATCCATTCGCGGTGACACCGCTGCCATTTTGGGGTCGGTCAAATGGCTATTTTTGACGACGTCAACCATCACCCACCGGCCCCAAGCGTTAGAAACGCAAACAGCCCATGATTTCCCGCCATCCACTAACTCTAAACCGGCAGTCATGCCGGAAACGTTCACATCGCCCGCACGGACACAGGTGTAGAGGATTGGCACGTTACTGTTTAGAATCGTGCCTATTCTCCACAATGATCAAATCAGAAAAAACTGATTATAGGACAACGACGTTTATTGTAAAGAGACTGGGAAAGCGAGCTGCAAGCAAAACACAACAGAAGCAAAACGCAACAGACCAGTAGCTAGCTTCCGGAAGGTGCAAGTGCAAGTGTGTCCTTGGGCGGTCGAACCAACGAGAAAATCCAGACATGCAACCAAACAATGTCAATAGTGTCAACGGTCAAAATGAATAGCAAAATAGTTGGAATACGTAGCAAACTAAGAATGTCTCTACAGACGCCCCCCCTAGAAGGCTTCACGCTTGAAGGCCTTCGACAAAAGCGAAAGAAAATGGAGCCAGTGACATTGAAGTTACCGAAGGTTGAGATGGGGATCCAGCGTATTCAAGAACAGCTACGTATGCCACGTTGAACAAGGTTGGTAACGGTGAAGAGGGGTCGGTCTGCTTGCAATATCCGGCATTGTCCATGCGTCCCTAAGGTGGTGCTGTCGGAGCGGGCTACCCAACCCAACAAAACCCGAGGAGAAAAAGATGGGAGGTAGGCTTTCACCACTGCTGCAACGACAGACGGGAGTGTGCTTTCCCCCCAGCGTGCTCTGCGCGTCACCTGTAATATAGAGAGAAAATAAGCATCTGGCGAGCAAAAGTTATGTACAGGCTCACCATGTAACCTTCTAGTGTTTGTTACACGTCAAGTATTGGTTTACAAAATGTTTTTTATCGCTTTTTGTTTTGCGATTTTTTGCTTCTTTATCTCTAGAATGAGAAGGTTACTGGAGGAAAAAACTGTGTATAATAAACAATGTCTAAGAAACGTGCCGGAAGGTGGACGCGACGTCCTGATCGCGTTTGACTTGGGGCAGGCGGCGTGGAGGCAACTGGTGAAGAGGGCTGTGGGGGGGGCGGGGGCTGCTGCGGCTGGCTGCGAAAGAAATCGGGTGATATCGTCATCTACATACGCGACCTTAAGGCGATCGATGGAGGCGGTGTCGCATCGACCATTGCGATCGAATGTGAAGTGCTTGGGTGTTCACCGAAGCACCTTGAAGGGGCCCGAGTAAGGAGGCTGCAGTGGCTTGCGTACTCCGTCGCAACGGACGAGTACATGTGAACAAGTGGCCAAATCCTTGTGCATGTGCACTGGCCTGCTCTGTTCATGAGGGGGTGTGGGCTGAATTTGCCGCATGTATTGCGACAGTGTCGAGCAAAATTCGAAGGGAGAGAAGAAGTTGGAGGAGGAGGTGGGACAAATTCACCGAGCAAACGCAGCGTACAGCCATAAACAAGTTCTGCTGGTGTGCTTTGGAGGTCGGCCTTCAGCGTGTTTCTGATACCTAGAAGTACTAAAGGGAGTACTTAGCTCCATACCTGACTAGTGGTGGCACAAAATGAAGCTTTAAGCTGCCTATGGAAACGTTCCACTAAACCATTCGAGGACGGATGGTATGTCGTGGTGCGAATGTGCCGGCATCCAAGAAAGTTCCTCATAGCTTCGAATGTTAACCATTCGAACTGCGAACCGCGGTCCGTCGTAATGGTTGTAGGGCATCCGTATTTGGCAACCCAACGTTCCATGAAGGCGTGCACGACAGCCTCGGAAGCAAGTCCTAAGTGGGATGGCATCCGGCCATCTTGAAAATCGGTCAACACAGGTTAGGATGTAGACGTAGCCACGTGAAAGTGGCAAGTGTCCGACTAGACCTAAGTGAACGTGTGAAAACCTGGCATCTGGAAGACCAAATGAAGAAATTGGGTTCCGTGTGTGCTTATGCACCTTGGAACGTTGGCATTGCAGGCAAGCGCGTGCCCAACTACGAACGTCCGAGCTGACTTCAGGCCAAGCAAACCGATCCGTTACTAGCTTAACTGTAGCTCGAATACCAGGGCGCGAGAGATTGTGAAGCTGGTTGAAGATAGCACGCCTGTATGCTAGTGGCACTACAGGTCTTGGAATACCTGTAGTCATATCGCAAAGAATGGTTTCATCAGTGGAATGGTACGCAGCTTTAAGGAGTAGCGTTGCAAAGAAGCTTAAAAATCAGGCTCTCACGCCTGGGCTGCAGCTAGGTCGCTGAGGTCGACGGAAGCAGGTGTGACTAGGGTGGCTTGGACGCGTGAGAGAGCGTCGGCGACAGGGTTGAGGGCATCTGAAACATGCCGTATGTCGCAGGTAAACTGCGAAACATAGTCCAGATATCTGATCTCCCTGGGGAAGTACCTGTGTGATGAAGGTCCCAGTGCATACACCAAGGGCTTGTGATCAGTGAACACAGTGAAGAGGCGACCTCCCAACGCACGACGGAGATGGCGTATACCCAGGTATATGGCGAGTGGTTCTCTTCCAAACGTGCTATACCGGGATTCGGTCGGTAACAAGCGTTTGGAGAAGAAACCTAAGGGTTGTCACTTGTCATCGACAAACTGTTGCAATGGGGCACCGACAGCTACACTTGAGGCATCAGTAAGAAGAGAAAGTGGGACTTGAGGCTCCGGGTGAGCTAGAAGAGCAACATTGGATAGAGCTTTTCTAAGCTCTACAAAAGCTGTGCGTCCTGCGTCCGTAAAATTGAATTTACGTGTACCGCCTCGGAGTAAGTCCGTGAGGGGTTGCAGAAGTTGCGCACAATGAGGGATAAAACGCCGGTAGTGATTAACTAAACCGTTAAAACGACGAAGCTGTCTAAAAGATGTAGGCTCAGGAAAATCACTGAGAGCACCCACCTTTGCTGGTAGAACTTGGATGCCAGGAGGTGAAATAATGTGGTCTAAAAATTCTGTGCTATCCTTTCCAAGTTCGCACTTAGCTGGATTGACGGTTACCCCGTGTTGGACTAACCTGGCAAACAAGAAACGCAGATGTTGCACATGTTCTTCTTCGGAAGAACTGGTCATCAATTTGTCGTCTGAGTAGGGGTAGACGAAACCCAGGCCTCTGCATACTTCGTGGATAAAAAGCTGGAGGGTTTATGCAGCGTTTGTAAGGCCAAATGGCATTCGAAGGAATTCGAATTCGAACAGGCCAAAAGACGTGATGACGGCCGTTTTGGGGATATCCGCCCCATCTACTGGAATCTGGTGGTAAGTGCGGACCAGATCAATCATACTTAACAAAGTTTTACCAGGAAGACAGACTGTCAGATCCTGGATGTGAGGGAAAGGATACCTATCAGGGGTTGTGACCTTGTTGAGGCCATGGTAATCGCCACAAGGGCGCCAATCACCTGACTTCTTAGGAACCATGTGGAGTGGGGAGGCCCATGGACTGTCAGAAGGGCGGATTATTCCTAGTTCGAGCATGCGTTCAAACAACGCCCTAGCTATTTTAAGTTTGTCCGGGGCCAGACGTCTTGGCCTACAGGAGACTGGTGGGCCTCTATTTTTAATATGGTGAGTTCAAGTTGAGGTGACTGGAAGAGATTCGTCCGCAGATGGAACGAGCTGTGGAAAATCTAAAAATAAGGATGCGTAAGGCTGAGAGATTTCAGGCTGAAGAATAAGAGGACTGATGGCCTCTGAGTATGCCTGGGTGCCGTTGATGCTAATTTTTGTACGGGAATCGACCAGTTTCCGTCTTCACGTATCGACAACGCGGTCGAAATGCTGAAGAAAATCAATTCCCAAAATAGCGAAAGGTACGGCTGCAACTGTGAAAACCCAGCGAAATGTTCGCCGGAGGCCTAGGTCAAGCGTGAGTAAGCGTTGACCATAGGTGGTAATGGGTGTGCCGTTAGCAGCACGAAGCATGGGTAGGGAAGAGGGGGTCACCTCGCCGGATCTTGGAGGAATCACGCCGACTTACACCCCGGTATCGACCAGGAACGTGATTCCCGTGCTTGAATGCTTAATGTGAAAGAGGCGACTGTTAGGGAGGGTGCCGGCTGCGTTTATCGTCATTACGGGCCGGCTAGGGAGGTTCCCTGGTTGAAGTATTTACAAGGGGCGACACAACGCTTTGCCCGGTTGCCGAACTTGTTGTGGTACCAACACAATTCGCCAGATGCCTGAGATTTATGCGGAGACTTACTCCGATGTCGACGCGTAGGGTATCGTGCCTTAAGGCGGGCGGAATCTCGCAGGAGAGCTGTTATCTCCACCCAAAACGTGCGCCAAGCATCGGGTGGCGGACGAGATGAAAGCTGTGGAGCTGAAAAGTTTGGGGTCTCGGGACCCTTTTCCGTACGATTCGTAGTAGTAGTACTGTTGCCCCAAATCTTTGTTCCATTACATATTTTTGGTGAGCCCGAGTTTGTTTATTTTTTTTTCCTACATAACTGCGTAACTCCCGAAAAGTTTTCTCTTCGTTGGTCGTTTCCTTTTTCTGAGTGTTTTGTTTTCCTTCAACATGCCTTGAAGGATGCAGTTTATGCTAAACTTCTGTAGTCGTGATCCTAGGCTTTGATTTGCTCAAGTCGAGGCCATCTTTGGCTCTAGACGAATGGGCTGGTAAAAGTCCATATATAATTTCACATTTGCCAACCTTCCCGAGCAGGTCGCTACCGAGGTCGTCGACCTTATAAACCCTCAGCCCAGCTTTAGCCCGTACTGCAGTTTAAAGGCCTCAATCATCGGACAAACTGCAACAATCGACGAGCAGAACCTGCGAAAACTTCTGGCAGGAGCACAGTTGGGTGACAGAACTCCTTCACAACTCCTTCGTCACATGACACAGCTTCAGAGCAAACATACGGTAAACGAACCAATTTAACGTGAGTTGTGGCACAAAAAATCTGCCAGACGACATTCGAAAAGTATTGTCTATACTCGATAACGACACACCACTTCATAAGCTTGCAGAGCTTGTTGACCAGTTGTACGAGAGTTATCGAAGCCACACAGCATCCAATGTACATTCACCACAGAAATCGTCGAGCCATAGTTGGTAGACGGAACTGAATGCGCTGAAGCAGCAGTTTTCCGACATAACCGTGCAGCTTTTTGCAGTCACTAAACAACTGGCAGCCCAGTCAACAGGCTCTCCCTGTCGCCGCCAGTCTCGAAGTCATTCACGCAGATGACGAGTTGACCGAAACGTGTGTTAGTATCATCGTTAATTTGGCTCTGAAGCTGTTCGTTGTACTAGACCATGCAGTTGTGCTCACGATAACCTTCATTAGAGAAACGCGCAGGCCGAACAGTAATGGCGACGGCTGTTCGTGGCTCTTCAAACTGTCACCTATTTTATGTGTCCGACCGTTCCACTGCCCTGAATTTTCTTATTGATATGGGCGCAGAGGTTATTGTTGTCCCACCGAGAGGTGACAACTACAAGGAGCCAGCAGTTCAACAATTCCAACATACTGTGAGGAGCCGTTAACTCTGGATCTCGATCTCGAACGTCAGTTCCCCTGGAGATTTACGGTGGCAGCTGTACAACACCCGATCGTCGGAATTGACTTTTTATCATTCTTTGGATTTATAGTGGACGTCGGCAGCCGGAAATTGGTCGACAGCACAACAACCCTCTACGTACATGGCAAGGCCACATAAATCAGTTCAATTGGACTACGGTCGGCCTTTCCAGATAATGGCTTTGCAGCTATCCTTTGACGATTTCCACAACTAATCAATTCGTCTAATCTAACAGCGCCGCTTAAACAAGACGTATTTTATCACATCTTCACCAAAGACCCACCTACATCCACACGCCCCGGACGTTTGCCACCGCACAAACTCCGAGTGGTCAAAACACGGTTCGAACACTTTTTACTACCTGGTGTTCTTCAGCTCCCCAATAGCTCATGGGCTTCGCCCCTCCACATGGTTTCCAAGAAATTAGCAGGTGAATGGCGGTCGTGTGGCGATTACCGCGCCCTGAACAACGTCACCGTTCCACACGAATGCCCCATCCCTCATATTCACGACTTTTTAATCAGGTTAACCAGGAAAACTATTTTCTCCAAAATAGATTCGGTTTGAGCTTACCACCAAATCTCGGTGACCTTAGTAGATGTTCCTAAAAACGGCCATTACCAATTTAGACTCTATTATTATTATTATTATTATTATTATTATTATTATTTTAACGAATTGTGCAGACCCCATGTAATATCTTCTCAGAACTATGAAGCTCGAAGTATCCTGCCCAAACTTGAATATTCACTCATTGTAGTCTGTTTTTTCTGTTTTGTTGCTCTACTCACATAGCTGACTCGTTGTACGATTTTCAAATTTAGTGTTGAAATATGTTTGTGCTAAAAATTAGTACGTTGATCACGCTCTCCTGAGTGTTGCGAGAAATGAAACATTATTATTATTATTATGAATTCTTCCGCATGTCATTTGGCTCACGGAACGCCCCACAGACTTTCCGAAGGTTCATGGACCAAGTGCTTCGTGGTCTTGATTTCATGTACGTTTATATTGACGGCGTCTTAATCGCGAGTGAATGCACTTAACAGCACGAGACGCATCTTCGAAGGCTGTTTGAACGTTTTAAACAACACGATGTAACGCTAAACCTTATGAAGTGCATCTCTGGAGTTACTTCCATAGATTTTCTCGGACATAGAATCGGCAATAACGGTATCCAGCCTTTGCCAGAGAAAATTAGTGCTGTTAGGGACTATCCACAGCCACAGTCCTTAAGAAATCTCCGACGCTTCCTAGGTATTGTCAGTTCTTATCGTCGTTTTATTCCACAATGTTCAGAGCTTCTGAAACCCTTCACAGACGTTTTGAAAGCCAATCTCGAGCATTTCGTCCTCTCTCTGTAAGCCAATACTGCATTTCTTGCAGCCGAAGAAACCTTGCCCAAAGCAACCACATTAACGCATTCAAGAGCAGATGTACGCTCGCCGCCGGTTTTGAAGACTGACGCATCTCAGTCGGCTGTCGGCGCTGTTTTACAACAGGAAGTGAATGGTGAGCTCCAGCCCTTGTCCTTTTTCTCCGGAAAACTCCAACTAACGCAAACGCGTTACAGCACTTTTGATCGTGAATTACTGGCCATTTACTTTGCCACTGAGCACCTTCGACATCTTCTAGAGGGTCGCAACTTCAATGTTTTTACTGGCTACAAACTAATTATGTTCGCTTTTCGTTCCACAGAGGTTCACCTAATGGTTTTAATGAGCGCTATCCCATGGAATGAACGTAAATAGGTAGTGAAAAGAAGGGTATCGATGACAACATTATATGGGAGGCCAGGCTGGCAGTTTCTCTTTTTGAATACGAACGACCTGAAAGTGCGCAGTGAGGACTGCCATTGGACGCCCAGGGGACTGTCAGGAGACACTCTGGGAAAGGTCATGCTGGCTGGGAACAGGTAGAAGCTAGCTCTGGGTTCGGGATAAGTGCGCTGCCAATTACTACTGCGTATTCTTATTCTCCAAAACTGATGTCGCGGAGCCCCGCAATCTCTTATGATGAATAACTGTCCGCTTAAAATACTGAATGTTCATGCTTCGTAGAGAGGAGTCAAGGACTACTTAGAACGTTTCGAAATATGGTGTCTCGCTGATGAAAAACCGAACTCGGAGGTGGGAAGCTTCGTGGAAATTTGGCCATTCCCTGATGCAGCCAGTTCTCTTTCCTACGAATCTTTGAAAAACCTGCTGTCCTCACACTCTCAACCAGTAAATTTTCGAGTGTCTGAAGAAGCCAAGTGTCAATACGGTTTTGAGGAAAGCAAACCAGGATAGCAGGCATTTAATTTTCGGAATTCAGACTCAAGCAGCTGAGTTTAACTTCCAAGGCCAATAACAAACTCAATTCAGTGACCGCTTGATCGCCGGAATTAATATGCATGATCTGGAACACAAGCTTTCACCGCCTCCGAATTCCACTTTCCGGTCAACTGTACCATTACGCGAACAATAACAGGAACTCGAAGCTGCTGTGAAGGACGAACAGATGATTTTGTACAACAAACATGTGAGAAAACCAGAAGGTCAAGAAAGTTGGCGGTCTGAAAAGATAAATCTTCGAAATGCAATTGGGACCAATCACCCCGCATTTGGTTCAAATGCTATCAAATGGTGAAACAACTGTAAGTCTTGTGGCAGCAAACAGTCTGAAATGACTTGTCCATTTAGAAACTCTACGTATGACAAGCATGGTGAGATAGGTAGCATTTAAGCCGCCTGTTTTAGTTTGAGGGCGTGTTTAGTCCAAACTTCTTCAGAAAAAAAGTCTCATCCAACTTGTAATCCATTGCTGTTGTTGCAATTTACGCAAATTCAGTTAACTCTGCGCACCGTATAACATAAGTATTCACTGTTAACAATGATCCCGAACAGCCCCTCAGTGTTGATACTGGAACCCTGCGGATACAATCAGCAGAATATTCTGCTTAAAAAGGGTCAAATTAGGGTTGGTACGCTGGTAAATTGTGGTTGGTCCAAATGATGCCACCTGCACACGGCTGCTACCCCAAGTCACGGAGGTGGTGAATCAATTTGACGGAATCTTATCATCCAAGGCCTGATGATTCAGGATAGAAGTGACCGACCTATATGTGAAGTGGTGTCGACTGGATAGGTCTGTTGAGTGTAACAGCGTGAACTTCACTTAGCTCACAAGAGGCATTCATTTGTGTGCCGGTAACTCTGTCGGTGTAGAAGATTTCTGGTCGATACGTGCACTGGTTGGGGGCAAGCACTGAGGGTTCCGTTATCAGGAAGAGTTGCTTATCCGGACTTGATTTCTTACACGACGGCATATTACATCTGCACACTGTTTTGTGAAAATAAAGGAGGCAATGTTTATATATATATATAAACGGATATGTGTACTGTAATTTTGAGAATGCTTTCGATAATGCATGTTGGCGCTTCTGGTTCACCCGTTGCTTCACATTTTTACATATTCAACAAAACATTATTAAACACAAACCCAAGAGGAGTGTGATAAAACTTTCTGTTGACGTGAACAATGTTGACTTCGACTGACAAAATGTGCCAATTTTCACATGTGGACGGAAGGAAGTGTTATTACGTCATAAAAATTAAAGCAAGCGACAAGGATGTTACCATCGACATCAGCCGTTTGAATGCTGCCTAGAAAACAGCCGTTATTCCAATACTTTGGGAAGTGCATATCATAGGTATGCACAGAAACACCTGAAACCAAACTTGGGCGATCCGGCGTTACCAGTGAGCATACCGGTTGTCACAACTAAGTGAAAGTACTTTATGTCGAGCGTAGAATCATTTTATTGCAGCTGGCTCCGGACATGTTAAAAAGAGTGGAATGTATGCACATCCAGTAACTTGCCTGTCAGCAGTGATACAATAAACATCAGTTTTGCCGTTAAAGCATCCAGTGTAAATTGATCATTACAGCCGCTTAACATGTTAACGGCAAACAGCCACGACCTCCTGATGATGATAGTCATGAGGGTAATAGAACAAGAAATGGTGTGGGCTAAATCCCGTCCAGTATCCAGTTGCATCACACAGTTCCTCTGGGCCACATAGCACCATCGATCGTCCCACACCCATTGGCAGCATTACATATGGTGCGCACATAATAATCAAGAATCAAGTTAGTGAAAAAATTGTTTCAAACAAAATCACTTGCAGCAAGTGCCTCATGAAAAATGATCACCAAGACTAGCCCACATGAGTTGGGTTAATCTGTTCTGGCTGCTTTAAATGGTAACAGTGATCCTATTGCACATTATGCACTCGTTCGAGGCAATCTCACCGAATCAGCGTACACAGGAAGATATTACGCGATACCATGAAACGGATGACTACCAGGATTACGCGATCACCAAATGAGAGGACACCAGACTGCTTTACTCGTGACGTCAGTCAAAGATGTGCAGGAATTTTGGAGATAAGAGATAACTGTCTAGTCGGCTTGGGTATCAGCTCTTCGGGGTTACTACAGCGTGTACAGTATTATTGCGTTGTAGGGAGCGTTACAGCCCCACTGCATTCGCTCGGTCGTTCCGCAATATAATATTTTCTCAGAGATGGTCCCACTCATTCGTTCTTGCTTCCTCGTCCCGCGATATAAGAAGAAGCAATTAAGTAATAACGGCAGGTGCAGTCGTTTTCAGGGATGACTTTTCGCCAGCCGGTTTCTACCTGTAAAACTGACATGGAAACAGACCAACCACCCGATTCAGGTAGGTAACTAACTCACGAACATGGTAGCATAACACAACCCTGATGTTCAGTGCGGAATGCTATACATACGCAAGGAAGTCTGGAATTACAAGCTCATTCAAATTTCCCGAAACGCGAGAAATTAAGCATTTTTGCAACATGGAATTATGCACCCAACCATGGAAATTCCGAAGGAAGCATTTTCAGAAAGCAGAATCGACCACGAAGGCCACTGTGATACATTAACCGGAAAAACAGCGTAACATCTTTCTTGACCGAAGTGCGAATATGAGCCATTTTTAGCAATAGCCGATTTTTCTTATTGCAGCATAGTCAACAAACTCGATGAAGTTTCTAGAGTTATCTCAGGAAAGGCATTTCGACGTTTCACGAAAAATGTTAAAGATCTCTTTTCGCACCCGAATGGCCGTTTTCAACTGGTTTCAACCTTGAAGCAGTATGCTGGTGATCTACTCAATTGCGAAGATTGTATTGTACTCAATATTCCATTTCACGATGGTGATTTTCGAGATTTTTCTCCGTATAACGTGCTGTTTGTTTGGTCATCTCCGGGACGATAATTTTGATGGTGTTGGAGCTCTCCAAGGTAGTTTGATGGTACGATTATTGACCGGGGCAGTTTCCGATAAAACCACCTATTTTGATACGCAAACATTCTCACACTCAAACGCATTTAATTAAATGCCCTTTACTAGGTTTGATCTGTCATATCACCTCAGTTAGCTACGTACCTAGGCCGGACAGATGAGGAGACGGAATTCGCAACCAACCTCCGTCCGTTCACTTAATGAATACTAGAGAGAATAGCGGACTTCAGCGTGCACTGTATTGCGTTACTCTTGGTCCGCACAACCTCTGTATGTGATTCACTGGAACAAACGTAGTGAGAAAAACTTATGCCACAGACACGACCTGTTTCCAAATACAACAATACCTGGTTGGCTGCTGAAAGAAAATCAGAAATACCGGTGGAAAGCCAACGCGCTGATGGGGCACTGTTGAATCTTCTAATTCTCTAGATCGTATGAAACGGCTAAAACCTTCTGTTGTCTTAAAACTTACTGAGTTTTCTGACAAAGGTTTTATTGGGTATGATCTACCTTATCGAATGTAATTCGTGCCCGAACATTGCGTTCCATTGTTTTACCTTATGAATAATTACGTTATACAATTAATGGTCACATTAAGATTTTGCTGGCTAGCCTGCTGCCTGGTAACTAGCTCTGTGATTGAGATAAATACACTCACAGTTACTAGTACCCATAGCTAACTACCACAGTTGGTGTCGCTAACTCCTGTACTTACTTACGCTGGATTCCTGTCCACTTGAAATTTTGAGCAACCATAATTCTTCGAGATGATTCGGAGATTATCTGAAACTCTTTGGTGTGCTACCTGTAGTTATGGAAGAAAAGAATGGAAAACGCCGCATCCCTTCACCATCATTGATAAGGATTTGTATGATCTGATGGAAAATCTGGCGTTTCCCGTTTGGTTTCTTTCACTTCCACATAATTTTTAAAATTATCTGCTACTCAGGCGTGTTCAGCCTGTCAAATCTGAAGCGTCAGTGAGAGTAAAATTTCACACCTTAATAAGGAGGGAGAATCAAGAAGTCCGTGCGTTTATTCTTCTACATCAAACTCAAACAGAGAAGTGTAATTTCAGTGATCAATTGAAAATTCAGCTGAGACCGATTAATTGCAGGAACCAATGCTTTTAATCTTCAGCGAAAGTTTTTACTACTGAAGATGGTATTTTCCGATCCGCCAGAGTTGTCTGCGAACAATTTCAGAATGTGGAGGCGATGATGAATGAAAAACCGGTTGCGTTATACAACGCCGACAATAGTGGCGAAACAACAACAGCGGCAGTTCGAAAAGGTAAGTTGTCAGAAAAATACGGTAGTCGAACCACATCATTCTTAATCGAAATCGGTCCAGAAGTTGGTTAACTGTAAGTAATATGGTCATAAACATTATCGACTTACGTGCTGACTTCGCAATTCCAAATGCCACAATTGCAACCATCTGTCGCAGTTCAAAGACGTGTTTAGCTATTTCATTTTTGGAACAGCAAGGTCTCTTATCAGACTTTCAGTCCATTACTCTTACCGTAATTTCCACTAATTCTGTTAATTCCACCAACCATATAACACAGCCATTTACTGTTAACCGTGGTCCCAAACATTGCTTCATTTCCAACACGGATAATGTTGCGTCGAGCAGGTGGAACCTTCTTTGTCTTGAGGCCTCTTGATATTTCTGTTAACGGTATTGTTGGACATGCTTCATCTGTTCTTGGCGAATGCAAACTTCCAATCACGTGCGTGGTTTTACACACCTGTACAGATACACAATCCATCACTTATGCATGTTCATTTTTGATGTTAGCTCCGGTCCATCTATCGTTGTTCCCAGGTAGCACAACCGTCTTTTCAGTGTCTTCTGACCGTCTTACGATTGTTGTTTATGCGCCTTGAATGAATATCTGGGGGTCACTCAGAAGACGGTCAGGTCGAAAATCTATCGTAGACCTTATTTCGTTACGAGCACCTACCGGCTTTGCTCTTAATTGCCGCCACAGACGAAAACAGTTTTTTTCCTGTCTCAATCCCCAGGATATCATGGATGCTGCTTAAGGTGATATCAACACATCGGGAAATTGCACTGGAAAATGTAACTCTACAGGATTAACGACAATTCAGTCGTCTGTCTGGCCTTTTATCTGTCTTGCTTCCTTTGTGACTTTTTCCCAGGAATTCTATATCCACCGTTGTATTTTTCTTCGACAAACTCCTGAGACGCTCCGACGTACTGGTTTTTCGTAACGGTTCGTGTAACAACTAATTCATTTGTTCCAATACCAACTTATCAACGATTGCGGATGCGAACAGGGTAGACGCCAAGAAGGGACGATTATTCACTCCTTGCCAACTGACGCTCGCCACCGGGTCTCTTGTCATGGTAGACCGCATCAGGTTGTCAGTGCTCTCACAAACAGATTTATTGTCCAAATTTGACAGACATTTAACCTTTCGAGGGTGAAGAAACGGAAAGTGTAATTACCACCAGCAGATACGCTTCGCTGTCCTCCACCTTCATGTTTAGTAGCTGAATATCTTCAAACGTGTGCCTAGGGGAAAGGACGGGAAGACCGGGCAATTTGAAGCTGCTTTCGACAGCGGGATGATACCGTAAAGCGTTCATCTGCGGCCGGATGACGTGCATTTCTCCCCGTAAGTGAAAGTTTTGCGTAACCAAATTATCTATCGTGTTGGTAATTCGTGAAAGGTGGTCTGTACTAGTCACCATCATGTATAAAGTATATCACGGACGAACGCATTCGGTGCTTACCTTCCATGTTATTTAGTTTGTTGGTAGTGGAACACTTAGAAACATCGGAACTTCCCTTGTGAGACACTGCTATGTTCCATGCATATGTAAAAGTGAGCGGATTGTCATGAGAAACGATTACTTCGATGCTAATCGTCTCTGCTGTACCCAACCACGGGGGACGAGAAGGACTGAAGAGGCGAGGTTTTGATGATCGAACTATGGAAGAGGAGTGAATAATTTCCAAAGTAACTACTTGGTGGCAATGGGATTGCTTGTGGGGGGATGTTTTCCAAGGACGAAAGAGGTGAGCGACTTCCGAAAGGCAATTACCCAGACATGTCGTCCAACGGTGGTGGAAGTGGAGAGTAAGCAATATTCACGGAATAATTCCTGTTTCCCGGAACGCTGTCAGCTTCGTCCGTGAAGTCCGATATCACTGCTGGTATTCCACACGAAATACTTTGAGTTGTGTGGGAAACATACATTTTACGCTTCCCTTGGCGATCCATACAGGCAGTAGCGTCCGCCGGTGAGATGTCGGATAGCTGCTACAGGAAGCCTTCACATCTGCGCGCCATCTCGAAATTGTCTACAAAACGTGCAGGTTTGAAATTTCGCTTGCCGGTGATTCAATGCACTTTCACCTTTTGTGGTTTGTTGCCTTATGGACCAGGCGCTCCATCCATAGGCAATCTTTTATGTTGCTTCTCCACACTCCGGGCCACAAAGCGTAACCTGGCTTGGTAACCCATGATTAGTGCGTAATGCCGATGGTATTGTCGTCGAACTCCACAACGTGAAACATCTGAACTGCTGAGAGCGATTAAATGCAATTGTGATTACATCAATTTAACATAAAGAGAGATGACGTCGGGTGTTAATTGTTTCATTTCACGATGAACTGCAGGTATCTACAATAAGACAAAAAAATAGGTGCTCGTCAGCAATCCTTCGCATTAAATTAGCTCACGATCCACCCACATGCTGTCTACATACACGTGGGAACAAACGCAGATATTCACGGTGGAGAACGGCAAGCAGGTATTGAAGAATTCACCGCAGCTTGCAAACCTTTGAATAAGAATCCTCCTTCTCTTGATTGTTGTTACCAGAGCAGGCGTATCTCCGATCAAAACGGCGCTGTTTGGTCTCCTGTCGGTATGTAGACAATTCCACAGCACATAGTGGGAACCCTTCTTTGTGGCAATTCGCACCTTGCGACATTCGACATCATACCTGACGGCGATATACACGTGCATGTCCGACGGAAAATTTGTCATGTGGCAAATTCGGTGAGTGTACGAAACTGAGCAGTCTGTGCATGTACGACTCGAAGTGGAATGCGGAATACGAGTCAAGCGCAAGGTGCAATCGCACATCCGCACACAGATGTCTCACACAGCGCAAGTTAAATACCAATTGTGAATAACCGTATATAGCAGCGAACTGTGACAACGTTTTGCCTGATAGCGACTCCACAAAATTAACGCAGTGTTCATACCATTCGGACTACGCGGTGTCTGTATTCGAACGGGGAAATTTGTGAAGTTTTCACAGACTGTCATCTCTCAAGCCCTTCGGTGCAACCGGCCCGATGTACAGCAGGAATTGCCCGAATTTAGTTGCCTCCCATTCCTCGCAGTCCAGGAATGTATGGTATCTCTGCGGAAAGTCAGCTGTCAGTTACCAGCGGATAAGCTCAATTCGAGTGTTCATCGCCGTAATCATTTTGAGCCAATACGATTGCCCACTTGTAACAGTCAAGATCTCCAAAGTGCGATGATTCTCTCGGCAAATCTCAAGCAAATCACGCACACGTAATCCAAAGGAAAGCATGCATGTTGAGCGATTCGGAGAGGGAATCACCTGTGCAAAGTTCCGTCAGTCTTCGGTGACCGAAACACACACCACTTCCCAACCGGTAGTCAAATTTTGAACGTGCCATTCTTTTGTACACGTACACACCGCAAACGGTGCATTTCCAACAAGCTTAATATACTTTGGGGCTCTTAACTTGCCTGGATAATGCCCTGGCCAGCGCATCATCAATAATACAATCCAACCTGACTTTCACGTGGAAGTTTTAGGCGGCAAGATATTCGTACTTATCACCAGACTTACCCTCCGCGTAAAATATGCCAGTGACAAACACCGGCGTCTTCGGCGCCATCAGTCTGGCCAAGGTGGGCCATAACTGCTGACGAAAGCTCTTAAACAGTGTCACTCGACAAATATACAGATGCATATGAGCGCACTTCAGACGTTCATCCCAGCGTCCCCGGAGCGCCTGTTAAATGCTTTCTTTCACACTGAAATGAACGTAATCACCTCCTCGGTGGACTAATTTCTGCACGCACACACATGATGTCCTGAGATATGTACGTGCATCCATCAGCAACTCCGGCAACAATTGCTTGAACTTGCGAAGCATTATATTGGTCGCTCTCTGCGATGTTAGCCTCAAATACCACTTCCAACGCAATCACCGTCGCTGTCTTTCTTACTGCCTTGACGGTTGTTAAACATTCGTCTGGTTTATAACTTACTTGTATAGGAGAATTCTTTACCTTCATTCACATCCTCGTCATCTCTCTTGTCGTCAGGCACAACACACACCCTAGGGGTCACAGTGCAGCTTCTTGACGTGGATGGCATAGCTGAAGCAGTTTGTGAATCCTCACAAAAGACTTCCACCATACGTGCGTTCACATATACAGCATGTCCACGTGAAATGAATTAACCGTTTTCAAAAATATGAACTCACCGCTGCTCCCAGTCAAAACATGTATTACTGACAGAATACTACTACAGAAAGCAGTTTCCTCCTATGTGTTAGGATGCCAGCAACATTCTTCATGCGCTAGCTTGATGAGACGATGGATGTTCGAACGTGAGCAACCACGTGACTTTGCCGTATAACGATCAGTCATCTTGCACGCCAAGTCCAGATAAAAATGGCTGTTCAAACCCAAATGCGCGCGTCATTTTTTACCGCATGTTAGCGCACTTGAACAAAATTTACGCGACAACCGAGCATCAAAATGATAGTGGTAGTGCATATTACCCGATTGATTATCGACAAACCAGAAACTGGGGATGTCACAAGTAAGGTAATAGAAAAATATTTGAGTGGCTGGCGTACGGCACTCAAAAAACGGTCGACCGTCTTAGTGTGCACGAAAACTCCAATTCTCTCATTTTCACCACTCATCGAATCTTCCAAGACTATAAATTTCGTTTCCAAGTCTGTTTCGGATTTGAATTCAGTTGCTGAAGAAAATGTCTGCAATTGGGCCGACGCAGACAAGAACTCCTAAGCGTGTGGAGGATCATTGTCACCAGTGTGACAACCTGGACTTTCATTTGAACAGTGGCGGGTTTAGTGATTGTAATTCACAACGGAATATTACGTTCCACTGTTGTTTTACTGCATGAATAACTGTGTTGCGCATAGGACTGATTACACTAGGACTTTGCTAGCTAAAGTACTGCGTTAGTACTACTATACAGAAACCATTTCTAAGTTTGAACTGAGTATATTCCTCATTATTGTCGCGCATTCCTGACTACCACAGTGGGTGAAAGCGTCCACGTCGAGCTCACCAGCTCGTAGAGGAGAAAAGTGGATCATTCACTGCAAAACAAGATGCAAGGTGACCAGTGGAGCCAAAAACCAAGCTCACTGAAGACGAATAACGTTAATCCTTTGTGAGTCCAGCTTGTGAGTCCACTTGTTATTTTTGTGTTGAAGTTTGTTGCAGTTCGTTCATTCCTCTCCCACTACATCTACAACAACATCAGAAGAGAAGCTACTTGAAGCTCTGATCAGCAGCGAAGAGCTCGGTGATCGCAAACCATCTCAACTAGAATGAGGTCCATTAACGAAGCGTTATTCCAACAGCTCTTTCAAAAAACCATCTGATTTCGTCCGTCGCATTTTGGCATCAAGAGGGAATATGCCACTGAATGAACTGGTTGAGCTGGCTGGTGATATCGTGGGTATCCCTAACAATCCGCAAATTTCTGCTCTAGCTCCACATCCACCAGATGCCTTGGTATGAGTATTGCTAAAACAGATCGAAATGCTCAAAAGTAACTTGGAGAAGTTATTAGTGCCATAATGACCAAGCGGTCGCAATCGCGACCTTCCAGCATTTCAGCTCGTCAGTGCGGTAGTCCTAACCACAGTCGGCCACCGCGATCTCTCAGTGGTTCACCTCATCGACCTACTGGTTGCAACCACAATTTCTGCTGGTATCACTTCTAGTTTGGTGCACTTCCGTAATTTTAGCCCACCTTGAGAATTCAAACTACGAAAACTCGGGAGGAAATTACAAAAGCCAGCCAGTAATGAAAGTTGCGCCTGGCACTAGCTGCCTTGGCCGTGGTTTATACGCCAGAGGTTCAGTATCGGACTACCTACTTCTAGAGCATACAAATGCAGAAATCAGTGTGACCCTCTGCACTCCAAAGGATAAAACGCGTGTTAACAAAAGTTTGTTTTAATAGCGGTTATTGACCTGACGATTGACATTTGTAGGTAGGGGGTCATTACTGCTCATCCTTAGTGTTCGTCATCCCTTCACGAGGGTTCTTATCATAACTGACATCCCAGAAGTCATCACTGGCGCCGATTTTCCGTTACACTCCAAACTATTTCTGGATTTTAAAAACCGCTGGTCTGCTAAGGCAACCACCAGTCGGTCACTTAATGGATTTCATGCAATGAGTCTGGTAATAAGCTCAATTTTACTACCTCCGACCGGTCAGAAGAATGACCATAAACTTCGTAGGCAATTTCTCACCCTGACGCAGCCAAATTACCGTGATGTATCCAATAGACACAACATCACGCACCATGTCGTCAGTGAAGCACAGCCAGTGTTCATTTTGTCAAGGTTTGTTGTGCTATCGTTGAGACTGCTAAATTTTGGTTAGTACTGAAAGGTGGCCTCACACATTACTTTCTTCTCTAAATAAACCACTGTATTCATCTTTATTCTTACATCAGCTACTGTCAGTGTTTCCAATACCTTTATTTGGTCCAAGCCCTGTGAACTTCTAGGTGCCAGAATTAGACATTGTCCTTCTATATTTTTTCTTGAGCAACTTACCATTCACATCGTTCCTCGGTGCGCGAACAGTCGTTTCGCTCCAACCCAACCAGTAGTCATTTGTTTGAGTGAGCTTAGTCCACCATTATTAAGCGGTTTCTGGTTGTCGATTTGTTATACAGGCACATTGTTTGTTTGGTTTTTGAGAAGTTCTTTATTCAAGGTGTGAGATTTAACTTGTACAGTAGTTCATTTAGTACCGTATTGAAGCCAGTTTCTATGAGTTCTTTCTCATTGACCGTTTGGAAGATAGATTACCTCTGCCGTTGGATACTGCAATCGTTCCATCCGGTCAAGCATCAACGACCACGTTCGTGAAAGGAAAAGAATATGTCTTGCATGCTAGCGCTCCAGGTATCCTGTCACACTGCAAACACCGTTGGCACATTCACCGCCCCAGACGCCCAATTTTCACACGTTCTCTTTGACATTGTCAGACCTCATCTACCGCCACATGATTTTACACACATTTTTACATGTGTAGATTGTTTCACGAGGCGGCCTGAAGCTATTTCAACCAAGGATACCACAGCAATCACAGTGGCGCGCGTGCTGGTAGGGATATAGATGTCAGTATTTGGAGCGCTTGCAATTGTAACAGTGTCATCTTTCTGATGTACTTATTAGGCTACCACCAACCGTGTGTCAACTTCTTAGTCGAACGACTCCATCTCCAACTAACAGCTGTGTTGAAGGTCCATGAAGTCCCGACAAACTGGGCGGAACGCCTCCCGCTAATCCTTCTCGGCATCTGTTTTTAGTGCGTACGTGCACTAAATTAACGTTCCCTCAAGTGTGCGCAGAAATACCAGACGCGAAATGAAAATACAAATAGTTGCGAGACCGAAAATATATTATGCGATAACTACAAATGGTCTCGATCAGCGCTAGGCGACACCGATACGCAAAACAGCTAGGGAGGATAAGGATCCGACCGTCGAGCGCTCGAGCAAGCCAGAAAAAGCGTGTGTCGTGCTTGGCGCGCATACGCCGACAAGCATGCCAACAAACAAACGCGACCTCATGCATCAGGCAGACGGCAGGCAAAGATCCTTAAGGTCCTGTGTACAACGTGAGCTAAGATTTTAGGAAGGGTTTTACACATCGTACAGAAGGCAGACCGGGGGTATCTCCAGGTCACTACACGTTCGTCCATAGATCAGGACAGGCACTTCCCCCCACCACTTGGCGCCTACCAGGACAGTTGGTCGCAACTTCACACATGTTGGACGCCATAGTTTCCACTGATTATATCGGCTGACTCCGCGGGTTAATGGCCGACATCAAAACATCGAACCCAATAACGAATGATAAATCGTCACACGTTCCGCTGGACAAGATGATTTGTACACACGTATTCGTTTGTAATGAAGCTGTCAAACCTCCCCTCCAACAACCTTATGATGGCCCTTATCTTATCGTTAATCATCATCCGAAACAGTTCAAGATCAAGAACAGCCACATTATGGACATCATCTTGCTGGACAGGTTAAAACCAGCACACAGAAAAATCGCTGACTGGTATACCACAATGACCAAGGCGGAAATTGCCAGCTTCAAAGACCTCGGCTGCCAGCAATACGATGTGGATGTCATGAGCAGACCTAATGCCACCACCGCTAACTACTGTAATGTCTGTCAAACATGTACGATTCATAGACCGGCTGCTATATATATATATATGCTACTGATTGTAGTGATGGTGTCAAACTGTACGGAGTTGTTTGAGATCACTGCAGATGTATGCGTATGAAGATTGCTCAGCGACGACAGTAGGTGATGTTGCATTTTGGATGCTTACCAAAGAGAGCCGGTCCAGACCTATGACCCTGACCACACCACAGTGTGATGCTGCATTACCCTCTGCCAGTGTTTTGGTCAGAGGCGAAATGAGATGTCACTAGTATAGCAGCCGCATATCGATAATTAGCCTACGGCGCAAGGTCCATCCCAATCCTAGTCAGGGTTGGCGAGATAACGGGACCGTTTACAATTGCATACGCACCTTGTCCGAGTCTCTCACGCGCTGGGAGCAAAACGCAGCTACAGTGCACCGTGAACCACGCAGTGTTTTCACCCTGTAGATCCTTACGACTACATCTCCGTATTTTGTCCGAATCCTTACTATGAGCGCACTTCGTATATCTGTTCATTAGTTGCTTCACACTTTGTGTTGTACATTCCTCTGATACTGTGTAGATGTTTGATGGTTTTACCGACACTAGTTAAAAAGTATTATAATTGGCAAACCAGCATCTAAAAATCCCATCAGGTCTCATTTGGGCAGATTTGAGAGGGATCACAAATATGACCAAGAGTGTTTGCATTCTGATAGCCATCTACAGACATACACAGATCATTCACGCAAGTTTATGACAGGACTCAGTCGCGTCAGCCGCCCTACTTCAGCATATCGTCACACCACTGAGCCACTGCTTTATCACCCTGGGTCCTTTCCAAAAGAACATTGACGAAGTTACAAACAGTGTTATCGGCTACGTAAAAGTCAGCACTCACACTCTTCTTTTATTGCATAAAATAGCTCACCAACCAGCTTATGTATTCCCAGATCTTTGTCAGCTTGATGCTGTTGTGTTGATTTCGAAATAAATTCCTCGATTTCCCCTGTGACTAATTCGGCTGTCGCCAGTGTGCAATTCACATATTTCTGTCCTCACCACTCTCTTGAACATCACAAAGGGAACACCCCTCGTCATTCTTGTTCGTCTCGTGTAAGTCACTGCTCAATTTTTGTTAAGTCATCTGAAAGTTCAGGTCATACTTCCTCGTAACCTAGTCTAGGCTGAATATATACATCATGAAATAGACTGAGGGTAGAAAAGTACACACAGATGGATATACAAATATCAGACTTAGTTCTAAACTAACAACTATTAATAATCACACTAATGATAAACAAGCCCAATGAACAAGTATCTAAGAAAAGATACAAAAACGTGTATGACAGTGTGGCGGAAACACGCAATAAATAGTCCACAAGTATATGTAATGCGTCAGTGTGATTCACGCAAACCAATGTGATGCAATACCAGCAGAAAATGAATGCAAATGAGGTCAGACAACTTTCAGGGGTTTGTGACTAATTTAGAATGTGTGGAAATCAGTTCACCGTAAGCATACTCAACAGTCGCACATAAGATCTGGCAAAGCAGACCGACGAGTCAGGATAACTTCAAGATCCACAGTGTGCTACTGTAACTGTGTGAGCATCGTGAAAGCTATATGTGAAAATGGAATTCACAAAATGGATGACAAGTGAATGTGGGTACTTCCTGATTATATACAAGCAGTTAGGATAATGCGACGTAATAAAACGTTCTAGTACTTTCTGGACCTGCTTACAGTTTTTAGCATTCATGCTTTCATCGTACTTATTATGAAAGTTCTAAGCGCTTAATCAATGTGGTTCTGCACGATTTTTCACGCTTCTGTGGTTAAAGTGAGATGATGTGCGTTGAAATAGTTGCATGCTTTGAATGTGGGACGACGGTTTTGTGCTTGATAGAAAGGTGAAGATTATGCTTTCTGACCTCATTTATTCCCTTCGTGTTAACTGTTTTTCTTCGAAACTCTACTGGTGGCAAGTTCCAGCCATCTTTCCAAAGATGCGGGTGAAAAATTGTTTTTATTGATGGACGTGAATTTCTATGTATTACTTAAACATGATATCGTTTACTTGTCAAAGCTCGTTTTTGTGCAGTTTGCCTGTCCCTACTTCCCATTTACTCCTGTGTACCATAGTTTTGCTTACGTTTTATTGTTCTCCCATTCCCTGTCTTGTCGTATTTGACCGTGTTAACGTGAATAGTTGGCCTCGGCCCTTGTAAATTTTTCCAGATTCAAATCGAAGTTCGCCATTATTTTCTTCCTTCAGTTTTAACATTCTACTCGTAATTTAGTATCATGCTATTAAAAACTCGCCTTTACAACTGTCTTCTTTTTGATCAAAACCGGCTGCTCAGGAGGATCAGAATTTATAGACGCTCGGTACATCAAAAATGCGACTATTCTAGACCCAGCCTATCGACAGATAGTGCAAGTAGACTGAGCGTAGATTGATGCATTGCTAGTTATTCATGACTAGCAGTGTACGATATGCAATTTTTTTGTTAATCGTTCCAATGGTATTGTAAAAAACGTTACTCTTGGCCATTTCTCAGAATTCCCACTTGAATCACTTATCTACACCCAGAGGGGTTTGATAAATCTAATTTATCGATGGTGATCTGAATGGTTATCTTTGCCCATCGTATCTGATGGCCATATCTTGTATTCGGATATTGGTATTCAAGTAACGATTTTACCACTACGTTACTGATAGCATTTTTTTCAATAGTGAGTTGTTCACAATTATTCTTGTTGATAATGCCATAATCATTATCGAATGTTCTTGTCTTATCACTGTATTTAATTCCAATTCTGCAAAATGTACAATGGAGTATGATTCCTTTCTTATACCTACTAGGTCTTTGTACACTCAGCCTGCCACTCTATCGTTTCCAAGAAATGTTTAGAACTGCATCCTGGAAAGAAATTTTCAGGGTGCGCGTGAAACGAATAATGGTGAAGTGTGCTTTTCCCGTCTCGTTTGTTTGTGCACCGGGTTCACATCTGTATGCCCAGCTGATTAGCACACACTTCTTTGCTGTTGTAAACCAGTTTTGTTGACAGATGAAACCTTCAAACTTCAGTTGTTCGTCCACTCAGGTCGGCTGAGAAGTTTATGTCATCCTTAGTTCACCGTCGATAAAAGAGTGAATTACAACCTGGCCATGTATATCTGGTCATACATCGAGCAACCTCGAATTTACCTTGTGCCGCTGCCACGATATTCGAAGTTCCTTATAACGGTTTTCTATCGAACTGCGATGCTGAAAAACTTTAATTTACTCATGTAGACCTTCTTCTGAAGACCTGGTGTTAAGTCAAG
Source organism: Paragonimus westermani (assembly GCA_008508345.1). Lineage (NCBI taxonomy): Eukaryota > Metazoa > Platyhelminthes > Trematoda > Plagiorchiida > Troglotrematidae > Paragonimus > Paragonimus westermani. The sequence continues at coordinate 54,243 of QNGE01002612.1, forward strand.
AAGACAGAGTATTTAAGGCGTGGTTTTCTTTGATGTTACTTTGAAAATGAGATGACGACTGCAGCACACCAGAAACTTTTCTCTGATCGCTTCGAAATTTCTTCGCCAAACCGCTCAAAAGATCATTGCTGTTGTCATCATTTGTCATATCTGCTGTCTCTGTGTGCAGTCACAAAGTAGGAAAAACTCAATGTGCGGTATTTGTTTTTCGCAATAGCCGAGTTCCTTCCACTGGGTGTACTCAACACATTGCTACTTACAATTCTAGGTATTCGCTTCCCGTCTCTTCAGTGGTTGCATTCCCCAACTTTCTGCCCACGTCGCTTTCCTGGTTGTTTTTTCTTAATCTAAATCGTCTGTGCCTCCCTATGATTTTTCTACCCAGACAAAGGCCCCCATTGTACGTCCCACCCAAATCTTCTCGTCTGGAACATCTCCCGACATGGGACAACATTCCAACATCATTTTACCTTCTCAACTGTCCTCTCCCATATTGCTTTTTATTACCCGTACATATGGCGTTTTCTCCATTACCCGCATCCAGCTCACCGATTAACACTACCACGGTCCCTCCCCGACTGAGCTCCTTAGTACATGATCGAAACAGCAAATGAGCATGACGTTGCCGTCAAGTCATGTGGTTGAATAGTTGGTGCGCATAAAATAACGTCATAGCAATGGTAGCTTGATGGCAGAATCGTTCGTTTGGCAAAAAATGCGTGACGTGAACACTGACGTGTTCCACTTACAACATGTTGGACGATTCAAACAGTTAGGGGCAAATGAAAAGAGGTGGTCATAAGGGAGGTAGCAGTAAACTTGTTTCAAGCCACCGCTAATTTTTTAGATAAATCAATTGCATGGGTTGATTGCATCCTTGATATGACTTGTTCAAATGTGCTTGAGGAAATCTACATTCACCGGGTTGACACTACAGGACTTATGTGGATGGAAAAGACAAGATCGCGTCTGAAGACTGTATTTTTGGAAATGCTACTAAAAATGGGTACAGTATTTACACAGGTTATAGGCGGATGCTATAAAGTCAGAGTCGCCGCATGTGACCATTAACCGAGGAGACATAGTAACATGTGTGAAAATACGGTTCTACAATGCCAATGATAAAAGAGAAACACCAAGGAAACTTAAAAATGTTGACATTTAGCACTCAGTGAGGCACTGCATGCTACACGTCTCACTGAATCATGTCATCACGTAACACGAGGAAGCCTGTCGTTTCAAAAAAGTGACGCGAATAAAATATTTACAAGAAAAACCTTCTGGTTTTGGTTGTCGCCTACAGGTCGTCACTTCATCCCACTTCTTACACCTTTGCCGATGTATGTATTCATTCGTTAGAGCTGTTTCCTTTTGTTTGCTAATCTCTGAGGCTCAAACAGACCCGTGATGTTCCAGTTCACTGCTCATTTCGTAAACACTTCTTGTAACCAAATGTTTCCACCCCGCTTTCTTTGCCTTCTCATACTTCAGATGTATTGTGTTTGTTACGCTACGCTTAGTATGACCGTTTATTTAACAATCAGTTGTTTCTGTGCGTACTTGCCAGAAGAGTTTTGCGGAAGTTCCTTACCAGCTTGAATTTATAAAGGCCATAACCACGTTTACATGACGGCACGTGTGAATATTTCACATCGTATCAGGTAGAGGAACCGTGATTTGCATTCTGTCACGTGTCGTCGGACTATTTTACCGTGTTGCTGTGTGTACATGAATATGTTTTCGGAAAATCTAAAGAAGGGCGTGATTTTAATGTTCATTCTGTGCTAGATCGTCTCTATCAGTTGAACTTGCGTTTGAACACGAACAAGTGTGCATTCCGTGTAACTAAAATGTCATTCCTTGGCCATATTATATCTGATGAAAGAGTTCGCCCCAACGTAGAAAATGCCGAGGCCATTCCAACTGCTCCAGAGCCTATGAATCTACTTCAAAATAAACGTTACCTAGCACCCTTCTCATACTACTTAGGCTATCTTCCGAAATTCGCCACTGTGGTCGAATTACTGCGATTACTTATGAGATCTAATATTCCCTTTGCATGGTTCAACACCCAGAGAGAGGCCTTTTCACGCGTGAAGTAGATGAATGTTTCCGTTCCCGTTGTCAGTATCTTTGACGAATCCTGCAGTACGTTCGTTTCAACAGATGCTTCAGATGTTGTTCTGGGAGCCATTCTTTCTCAAATTCAACGAGGACAAGAAAAGGTTATCGCACACGCATCACGAACACTTCCCGGCACGGGACGTAAATATCCAGTCAGTGAAAAAGTAGAAGCCTTAGCCTGCGAGAAGTGGCATGTGCACCTTTTCGGTAGACGCCTCACTCTAAGAACTGATCATGCAGACTCGACGACACTTCTCAGTCAATGAACTGAGACCATTACTGCTCAGTCGGTGGTATGCCAGATTATTGATTTACGACTTTAAAATTGAATATAGAAGTGGTTCATAAAATTAAGTAGCTAATTCACTTTCCCGCCTACCTTTGCCTATACAAACTGATACAGACGATATGAACGCATTCGAAATGGTGGCTGCCATTGGTGATTTGGAAGTTCACGTGGTGACCAGAGAGCGACTGTGAGAGCATGCGCAAATGGACGATGAACTCCAACAACTGAAATAATACATTTCTACCGGATGGCCTAATGTCAAAAATATCACTGACGAGCCAAAATGCCATTACTCCTTGCGAGAGGAGCTTTCTGTGATAGACGACTGCATCATGCGTAGATCACGGGTCGTTCAACCTTCTAGTTTAAAACGTGAAATAATGCTGTGTGCTCATGAGGGATATCCTGGAATCCCGCGGACTGTTCGTCGTGCTAGTGAATGGTATTGGTGGCCACGAATGTTCTCCTCAATCGAGACGCTCGTCAATGAGTGCGTCCCTTGTCAACGTGTCGATAAATCAATCAAACCTATAGTTGCCCTTGTGCAGCCAGTGGAATATTCTATGCGCCCGTGGGCAAAGCTGGCTGTCGATATTATGGGACCTTTTGGAAAAGCTCCTTGGAATAAACGTAACATACTGGTCGCCAATTGCTACTACAGTAAATGGCTTGAGACACATTTGTGGAGATGTCACTCCCACTACAGTAATTCATTGGATGAAACACCGTATTGCTCGCTCCAGGATTCCTGAGGAGATTGTCACCGACAACGGATCTCAGTTTGTTAGTTATAATTTTGAAGAATTTTCACGTCGGCAGAGAATAAAACATTCTCGGACTGTTCCTTACCATCCCCCAAGTAGTGGTATGGTGAGACGTTTGAATTGCTCTTTGAAGGGGTGTATACAAGCATTACAGTTACAAGGGGAAACGCGGGAGGATTCTGTGCCTTAAGCGTTATTAACTTATCGCACCAGCCACCATACAGCGACCAGGGAAACGCCTGCCGAACTTATCTTCGGGTGAGCTCTACCTGTGAAACAGCTCAACAGTCTGTAAATGAAGACACACACCGAGCTGCTCCAGACCAAGGCTTACCAGAAGACCTATTGCACGTCAGCAAATCTCTGACACCCGGAACATTTATCCGCTTGAAGAATCAGTCACACAACAAGGGGAAAACCAGTTGTTTATCCCCGATTTCCATAAAGCCTACTCTCGGACCCGCTACACACGAGTTGGACAACAACAAGGAAGTCAATCAACGTCAATTGTTCACTGGACGATCAACCCGGGGAGCCAATTTATCTTCCCGTACGGAGCAACGCGTTGCAAACCCCTCAAATCCTTGTAACTCATCACGGGCTCCGAAATCGATCGGCGGTTTTATCTACACTTAATTGAAAGCTGATCGAAAGTGAGTGATGGTGTGTGTGTACATCCTTTACAAGGCCAGAACGTTCACCTCGTATCTGATTGTCTACTAACGCTCGCGTGATACATCGCGACAATGGTTTAATTCTAACTCGTTCACTGATTTAATGCCCTTTGTGTACGTCTACTGGGCAGATTGCATTCATACTAGTTTACGCTCATTACCCCTGCCTTGCGTTCTGATTTACGATACAACACATATGCAGGTCTACTTTATAGTGCTTACTCTAGACCAAATAAAATAATATTATGATTTTTTTACATCACGTACTTACGGTGTGCCTATTTGTGTTAACAGGGTGGTGAGCCAAAGATTTTGTACAAGCTTTTAAATATGGACTAACAATGGAATATTCCATATGATGGTAGAGCAACAACAGGTTGCTTCATCAAACTTAAGCTGGGCCTAACGCAGTCAAGGACGTTGCCTTTGATCATATGGTCGTAGCCTGGGTGAGAGTAAATTTAGCAACATGATATCCGTTGTTTACATCACTGCTTGCTTAGAATGATAACATAAATACACATATATATCCGCATATTTTAATAAATTGTTTGTACTTGTTGGACTGCATCTTGTATTCCGGAAGGCAATACACAATTCTATTTATACAAAGGATTTGCAACTAGATATGGATCAGTCGTTTGAAGGCATTTTGCGTGAATAAAATCTCTTACGGATTATTATTCGGAAGGCATATTCTGAATCACCCACTGTAATGTGTGAAGTACAAACTCATTGCTAACTGTCCCGAGAAATACACACAGTCCATATGTGGGCGCATTCAACGCCAAATAAACGCTACTGTAGACCATACAATCTGAGCCGACGCCGTGCCCAGGTTATTCAAGCGCTTATTAGTCAGCGTGAAGTAATGATCATCAGAATCCAGAATGAACTATTAAAAATTGAGGGTTTTTGCTATAAGCGGAATTTTCAGAATGAGCTTAACATTAACTCCCAAAGCAGTTGCCATCATTTAGTTTCGTCAAACAATAGGTATTGTGCATATCCTTGCCACGGCCGGGATTTAAACTCCGGACATTCCAATCATGAGGCAACCGTGTTAACCACTGCGCCATTCACCTCACATTAGGCACGACCGAATGATCAAATCTGAACGCTCAACCACTCTTGCTTGTGAGCAATGATCAGGTTGCCCGATCGTCTCGAGAGAAGACACAGTTACTGCCTGTTAACTCCAATCGCTAACCCCCGGTATTTTGACCAGAAAAGTGCATTTCAGTTCCCATCGATATTCTCCAACATTCCAAATTTAGGTGCGTTGCTCTCTTGTGTCTACAATATTGTGTCCATGACCGTAACACTTGCAACTGAGGAACACAAACAGCTGCAGAGTCATCAGACTGTGTATTGTGTGTGACACATTGTTAATGAGTTGTCTCAGCTCCCCACTCTCACAAACTGTTCAGCCAGCTTCTTTGGAGAAGACGAACTGAGCTTCGTTCTTGCTTATGTTCGCCAGCATTACATATTCATGTTATATTCAAACCGGAAAGTAAACTTCGAACAGGTCTCCATGAGGAAAGCGTGTTGACTACGGCGCCCTTTAATTGACATTCGGTAGAACTGAATTAACGTATGCAAACTCAGCCGCAGTCTTTTGTGAATAATGCTCAGATTACCCGTTCACTTACAGGAGAAACGTAACAGCTGACCTGTTAAGTTCATCCTGTGACCCCAAGATCAAACTTCTATCTAATTTGAAAGCACAGAAATAATTAAACTCGAGAGATTGTGATTAAGGGCTGGATTCTTAGTCCATCTCAATAGTAGTCCAACGAATAGCATATATTGTGGTTACTGACTCACTGAAGTTTGGTCGGCAAGCCAGTCAAAAATTCTCAAAATTTGTGAGCTACAATAGGGTGCACTGTAAGGTAATTTTTTGATCTCTTCGCCTGATGTTCTTACTAACCATTGCATTACAACTGACACAGCAGACAACGCATCTGGCAAATGTTACCGAGCTGCCTAAAGCTTTGTCAAAGTCATTTTCAAACGACAGAGCACAGAAGAAGGCTTGTTGAGAATTTGTCAGCAAAAAAAGTCGAAAAGATATAGAATACCTTCGACGTAATGAATGTTACGATTACTTGGTCTGTGGTGGTTATGTCGCTTGCATGTAAACTCACTATTTGTACTAATCTTCGATTATCAAACAGAATAATTCACTCTACGCTATTAACATTTAAAGTATTTAGATACCTGGTGAGTAGTCGGGGATTTGGTTTATTTTCAAGTTGACCATCACTCATATTTGATCGCAGCGTTCACATTCAGATAGGCTTTCCAGCCAGCCTCTTCCGAAAGGAAGCACTAGACTCGAATTTTGCTCTCATTAGAGCTCGTCAGTAGTGCATATCCTTGCTACGGCCGGGATTTGAACTCCGGCCAGTTCAATCATCAGGCAACCATGTTGACCACTGCACCATTGACCTCACATTAGGCACGACCGAATTATAAAATCTGAACGCTCAACCACTCTCGCTTGTAAGCAATGATATCGCATACGCAGTTGCATCCGGCTGTAACTTTCACATCACTTAAGCTGTCACACTCTTTTAGATTTCAATTCCAATAAACCTGTCTCGCTGCAGACAAGTGAGGCAATAAGTTGAATTTCCAAAAATCCGAGATGCACATTACTTGAATCTTGTTTGGGCTGTACACATTTAGGTATATAAAAAAAACTATAATATTTTTGTATAATGAGGCAAAAGTTTACTATAGGCGGATAGCTTCATGCGCTCAAACACAATCAGCTAACAAGCTATTCTCGCCGTATGTTTGCATCTGCATGACATTAATGATCCAAGTCAGTTAAAAACCGTTGATTATATTCTCGTGGTAGTCCCACGTTCATGATTGATGAAAATTTGAAAGGAATTCATCTCGTAATGTCTCCTTACCATTTTACTCGATCCCCGTGTTTAACACAAAAGTTAGTTTCATTAGACTACTGGGTGTTCATTCGTCTACAGTATGTCATCAATGACGCATGATATAATCCCATTCAGGAACTGATTTGACTGCCACACTTCTAAAACACTTGGTTTATCAACTCGCTTGTGGTATTGTAGTCATTGCAACTAATGCTGCTCTATCCCAATTTTCGCGGCATTTGCAGTGATAACGACCCTTATATCTCTTCTGTTGCAGTAGAATGTTGCCTACAGGGTTAGAACAGTTTTGCAGTAGGAACAGCCTTGAACACTGCAAGGCATTGTTGAACCTGCATCCAACCAGCATATAAAAACGAGATCTAAGAACGGACATCAATGAAAAACGATAGTTAGAATGCAGCCTCACGGCAACAACCAGTAAGTTATTTGTAAAACAGCCACGAGTTCTAAATGCACAACCCGAAACATTGTAAACTAAAACTGAGTCGCTGCCCACCAACGGAACCATTGGACAGCTTGTTTGGTTAAGTCACTTCTAACAAACAGATTTACTGACTTTTGCCCACACGATATAAACCCCGTCTATATACCTACCACATCATATGCAGGTGCCCAATTACCCATTCAAACCAGCGAGAAAGTATATTTGGAAATATTTTTTTGAAGGTCTTGACAGGCCGAAATTGTAGAGAATAATGCGTTTTCATCTTCAAGGGTAGCTAAGTGATGTCATGAATGAGCTCAAGGAAGTTGAAGTAATGTAGCAAGATCCAATTTCTCGTTTCAAGCGTTTTATCCCGCTGGCTTTGTTCGTTTACGTGATAATGATTTTTCAGTGTAACGCCGAGAATTTGGCGCAGTTTTGGTTTTCGTTTGTCCACTCGTGTGGGTTTCCCATTGTGCCGTTCGACCACACCAGTTCAATTTCGGGGCTGTCTATGAAGTCTCTACTTTGGAAGAACACCATCCCTTAGTGTTTCCACGTTGTGCAAAGATCGCATATGAGTACAAAATATTAACCGAAGCCGGAACGCGTGGCTTGCGTGCAACAGCCGTTTCCTCTATCAATGAATGTAGTTTATGCTTCCGGCTGATAGCCTCATTGCCGGGCAATGTGTTTTCTATTGGCTTGCTTTTGAGGATGTTAAATACCCCAAAAACTGTCCAATTAACCCGTAATGAACAGTCATTACTTTTGTAAATTCGAATTCCCCTTTTTCGCGCCACTATTGCACCATCATTTTTATTTCTTGCGTCGATTTACATACTGAGCGCTAATTCGCCTTTTATTGACCTAGGACGTTTTTCATTGAACATTGAACATTGGATATTGAACGTTGAATATAGAACATAATTCACCAGATCGTTTGACAAGTTATAAATACGGAAGAGCTGTGCTTGTAATTTGTCTACGGACTGAGACAGTGAAAGCTCCCTTTCTGGAGAACGGTGTTTTTTCTTCATAGTCTGCTTGGGGATCGGCTCTTCGGGGTTACAGCAGCGTGCACAGTATCATTGCGTCTTAGGAATCGTTCCAGCTCAATTGTGTTCTCACGGTCTCTCCGTGATATAACGTTTTCCTAGGGATCGTTAGAGCTCGATTGCATTCGTTCGGTCGTTCCGCATTATAACATTTGCTTCTATTCAGTTTCTGCACTTTGCTTGCAACATATGATACTATTTTCCGCCAGGCTTTTGGTTTAACTCCTGGTGGGAAATAGCATGGTTCTACTGGTGTGAACCTTTTGATCCTCCATAGCAGTTATCATGTGCCGGCTGAAAAATGACAGTAAACTCCTACCCGATTCCGTTTTATACAATGTGACCAACAGTTGACAATCCTATTACTGAGAGGATGCTGAAACAATTCATTGGTGTTAAGCGAACAGAATATGGGCTTTCAAAGTAAAAAGTAAACTTTCTAAACAGATTTATCGTGTTTTTAGCGTGTGGTGTTTGCAAGCAGCTAGCATCCTGGATAGGCTATTTCTGTACACGTTTGTATTACCTCTCTTGTTAACGTGAGATAGAAATGTGTTTGGATGCGTGTAGTTGATTTTAACTTAAGCTGTTTCCACTATAGCGAATCAGAACTTTCGCACACTACCTCTAATGTGAATGAATTATTACCTGAAAGATCAATTGCACTAAAGCGTGTTTTAATTTCATTTATTACTGGGCCTCCAACGCTAGCTTTTGTCCCCTACTTTGTGTTTAAAACTTGGTTCTCGGGCGTTGTCCTCCTTTTGTATGTGATGATCTCTTGAACCGAACGGACGCTGTCGTCAGCATGTATTCTCGAAGGTGATGTGACAGGTGTGTTAATAACACTATCATGGATTAACAACAAAGAAACCGTGTAAACATACTAGACTATCTTTTGAAGAAAAGACAAAGGTGTACATAACTATACGAAACATCATAGTGGATTACTATAATGTCTAAACGAAAGATAAATTTGCCTTTGGCTTGCGTAGCATACAGTATTTGCAAGTGTACTCAAACTAGAATCTATACTTCTAGTTATAAACTGCTCCTTGATGAGTGAGAAGGTTAGTTAGAGCTTTCTGACACGACAGGCAAGTGAGTGCCTTATAAAAACAGTCATCACGTTTGTTCAAACGGTACTACTCGTACCATTTTATTGATTACCGAGTCACGTGCTGAAATATTTGAATGTGATCATGCCTCTTCTTGGATGTCGTCCAGATATCCGGTAAGCTGGAGTTAGATAGTTTATAATTGTAACCTGAGACTAACCGGGTCATTCACTATATATTATGAGAAAAGAGAGGCTGAATATAAGTCCGCTTGACCGATAGCTAACTGATCACTTTCTGGATAATAGAACAGCTAGTTTTGGTGATTATTCCCATGGGTTACTTTAAGGATGGATATGTTTACTTAATCTTTTTGTTCGGAGTGAAGAAAAGTAAATATAAACTTAGTGTTTGCTCCACCAGGCAAATCTTAACTTCTTAAGCTTTTGTAGTAAACTGGATACCAGACCGCTGGGTGACCTCTCAAGTTCCAAGTGGGTCTTGGTCTACAAAAGTAGTACACAACTCATGCATAAAACACAGCTTTTTAGATTCATATTTTTAACATACACTCACTTCATATCCACAAATTACACTGCTTTCGTGATTCGAGAATGAAGACAATTTGTGGTACAGATTACTGTGGGTATTTTACGTATAAAAAGTCGGTTGTATAGTTACAAGATCGCGGTCCATCTGCAATATATACCTGATGTAAAAACCGAAATGGGTACACCGTTTTGCTTTCTGACGCAGATACACGCAGGAGATGCATTTTTCAAAGTCACGGTGTGCTTTAACACAAATCTTCAAAATAATGAAACAAATCTGAAAATGAATGTTTAGAAAACTCTAAACAGGTCAGTATAATCTGAAAAGCCTTAATGTGAAATGTCAGCAATGATGGGCGCGATATCAGATGAATTCAAACTGTTACTAGACAGGTGTAATGACGTCTACACATCTATCGCATACTTCCAAATGATCAGCGGTTGAATTCGGCTGAATTTGTGATATACATGTATTTTCCTCGCGACGTTGAGAACTGAATAGTTCAGACCATCAACCGCAACTCGCATGGACCTATGAAACAAACTTCCACTTCCCGAGCTAGTTTAAGTAATAATCACATCTTATTTGAACCGATTGCCACCATCCAATAGTCCGCGTACATTCGATTTAGCCGTAGTCTTATACAGCACTCTTAACGTGTTACTGTAAAAACTACAAGCATTCAGCGAGCCCAATCTCACTGCAAATGGCCAATCTAGTACACTGAATATCCTTCATCGCATCGATCAATTTGTCCATGCCAATTCCTTTGTGGACGTTCATGTTATGTGTCAAGTATCAATCTAGTGTCATAAATCCGAGGTTCGTTTCTATGCGATCGATTGACTTAGCTGAAATCGTGCCTAATTTGTTCTAATCAGTTTTTAATGGGGGCTGTATTGATGAATCAACCGTGATGCTGAAAATGTGACGCCATTCCAAATGTTTGGTCTTATTGTAATGTTCTCAATTTCTACTAAGCTTTTTGTTGATTGGGTGTAGGTAAACACTTTGATTTGGGTCGATCGGTTTCAGGCATGATTGTTGTACTGCTTAAATTTCCATCCCACCTTTATTTTTGATCGTAAATTGGGGTTGAGTCTCACGACTTTGTGGTACTTAAACGTCGGCATCCACTATCCATGAGTTTGTTTGTGATGACCCCGTTTGTTAGCTTACACTGGATCCCAACGCCCGTAAATAGGTGGTTTGTACCAATGCTTTGAAATTGGGCATGCAGCTTCATTTACTCAATCGATATAGACAGTGACAGCGTAATCCCATTGGGAATAGTTCCACTACATCTACGATCACGCTATTCGACTCAAATACATTCCCAATGAGACGTGCGAAACGTTGGGCTGAAGAATCGTTTCCGACACTTTTATTTGCAAACCAATATACACTTTTGTTGATGGCATCTAATGGTGTCGGAGTATTAAGCTACCTTGACGTGGTGGTCGGGCTTGTGTACTGTTTTGATCCGGCGGGCTATGCTGACTAGGACTCCGGTCCTTCCAGGTGCAACCTTGCCAGACAGGCCAAAGGGGAGCAGTCAGACGGAAAACAGTTACACTTATAGGATTGTATGTCGCACTACTGACCGCGTAGGAGTGCTTAGGTAGTGAGGCACGATCCTATAGGCATACAGCAGAACTATTTTCATAGTTGCGGCACTGCTGTCTTCCGTATCAGGAAGAAGGGGGTTAGGAAAGGTACCCTTAAACAAAGAGCACTCCGATCGCCCAACGGTTGACCGTGACCGCCAATACGGTCGAAAAACATCAGATATCTCTCAAAAGCCCGATGTAGCTTCGAGTACATCCGCTGCGCGCAGCAGTGTTCAGAAACAGACATTATTGTCTTATTCACTGCGCCCTTGGGCTAGGCAAGCCCCTCACTGCCAAGTGAGTCAGACTCTTGAGTCATTGGTTCCGGGTAGGGTCCCCCAAGAAAACCCTATATCCTGTTGTCTCGCAGGTCAGACTTTTGAGTCAGAGGCTCGGGGTGGGGTCCCTCAAGTCAACCCCCTTCCGCGGCATAAACGACCGGGAAGTATCAGAAGTTATCGTTCTCTCAACA
>QNGE01002612.1:69020-83521 GCA_008508345.1 Paragonimus westermani
AGATGGCGGTGTGTCGCAGTCAATGGCGTACCCGTATCCATACCATTTCTAGTTCTTCCATTTAGTCTTCTTCAATCATTTTTTGTCCTTCGTAGTACTCTTTCCTTTTAGGATATTCCACGTCACTGTTGAGGTGAGCGGCGGCCCGAGCCACAGTTCCTTTTGGTCAGGCTCATGGCTGTTTTGATGATGATGATGATGATTAAGCATGACATCTGCTGTACGGATCTCTTAAGAAGGAAGCCCGGAATATGACCCACTTTCTACGGTGATACATCGCACTGTATTCCTGTTTCAAAATGCCTTCCTTAAATTATCCACGAAACTACTTCCACAGACCGTGCCCCAATTTCTTTCAGACCAAACTTGGTGAATTCTAGCAGTGGTGATTTGTTGAATTAATATGTGTGGTAAAACTGTTTATGCAGTCTTCACATATCGTTCTAACAGGCCGTAATTTCATGCTCATTCAACCGAAAAGTCTGATTCATGATTTGTGCAGCCGACCTATTCAGCGTTACTTCTTGATTCATTCGATCGTTTTTTCCTTGGTTTTGACAGATCTTATTATCATTCCGGGTCTTGTTTTATCACCTTGTTACTAGGTCACATATGTGGTTGTTTTGTAACGTTCGATGTTGACCTTCCGCCACTTAATTCGGAAGCTTCCTAAACATTTTCATCTTCGCCTTGGTGTGTGACTTCCCACCGGTGTGTGTTGGCAGCAGCCTTATCATGAATAGTGTGTGGAACACTCGGTTATGCCCATTAAACCATGTATAAAATGTTATGATACTACTGTCTGTTTAAAAGTGACCTGAATGTCAACCATGATCGCATACTCGTTTCAATGGTGCTTGGGTAGAAAACGTTTCTATTTGTCACGTTGCACTTACAGTGATCGGGTTCCGTGCGGTTAAAACAAACAGTCAACGTACCTTTCCAAGAAGAATCATTTTTATGCGCTTCGATAGATGAATTTTGTCGGGAATGGTGCAATGTGTGGTTGATAGGTTGGGAAATTACGAGTTACCACTGTTTACTACATACTATTGAACCAAATGTCTCGTGGGGTAGAACGTGGACAAACACGATCGGGTTGGTCGAACCATTTAAACTGTTGTGTCTCTAAAGTGAAAACCCCATCCAGTTCAAAGTCTAACAAGTCTAGCCAAACAAATAAATCTTAATGATATTCAAGCAACAGAGGCAAATTAGCGGCAAAGGCAAGCGGTCCCTCAAAGCAGTTCACCACGCCAATCACGGTTGCTAAAAATTGTACACCACAATGCCTGGGTCAGTAAGAAGGAAGGGCCTACACAGATTTCGTTCAGCGAACGTGGTGCTGCTGAACAAGATAACTTTTCCTGGTGTTAGTTTAATGCAACACTGATATTATGATGCACATCTGAAGACAGACTACGAGTTCACGATCAACCGGTGTGCATGTATCCTTCATTATACAAAGTTCTTACTTTTGTAACACACAGGTCCGAAACTAGATAGCTTTCTGACAGTTTTACACTGTTTCTTACAATCAGGAACAGAACAAATCCTGTGAGCAGTTGATTCACATAAGTTGGCCATCCTGTAGTTATTACTGAGGATTTCTGAATAGGAATTCGTCGATTTAAAAATTTGTAACAGTTCATCCCCTTCAGAAGTTTGAACAAAACCGTTAGAACAAGAAAACTGGCAGATGCAAGCATTTCGTACTGACTCATCAGTATCAAATTTACCATAACATGAAACGGGTTTTTATATCGAGCAGTTAGAGGAGCAGGGTGGGTAGTCAATTGGTGGTTTAGGGAAGGTCACTAAGTCCAGGGAAGGGTCAAGTTTACGAGCAATTGTTTCTGAACACACAAGGTCGGCTTCGGTCGATTGGTTGCGACCGCCTCAGCAAACCGCAAGAACCTTGGATTCGAGTGACGTGATAGGATTCAGAATGCACAAATTGGGTCGATAACGTGACCAGTGGTCAGGACATGTCTTGCGACTGCGGACGCTGGTTGCTTGCGTGTTTCAATCACATTGTCATTCTTCTGTATTACAGAGCTCTGCACCCATTTAGGCAAATGTTCCTTCAATCTGAAGATTGAGCACCTCTCGGTTCTGTCTATGAAACTTTCATTGCAGTTACATGCAAATTGGAAGACACAATGTGAGGTTGCAGCGGAACTCTGTGTATTAGCCCGGACCCAGAAACTGTTTGTCCTTTCAATCAAAGGAGATCAGCCTGTCGGTGCCACCTCACATTGGTACTCCCATAAGATCTGCCTTCAGTTCATCTCACTTCCTTGTTCGTAAATCAATTGCAACTGCTTTAGCTCGGCACAGGCATTCGATCTTGATCGTGACCTGACCTGTAGATAACATCCATGTTGAGCTTAGTTAATGATGTGACAACTATAATGGTCCAATTCTAATGATTATTTCGGTCTTTTTCTGTGACAGGATTCCAAGAAACCGAATTATTCGTATATACTTACAAAAGAACAGTCAAAATGGTTTTTCGTCACATCGCTGTCGGATCGTGTGTCGCTAGTCTGCGATTTCATTCTCATGGTGTATTCCGCTGAGTACCTTAATCCTGGAGTGCTATAGATACTCTATATACTCAGTCACATCTAAGAATTGTGTTTACCCTTCATTAAGGAAAATTGTACTAGATAATTAACTGATAAATTTCTAAGATGATGAGGATTTGGTTTCGTTGTTGCTGTCTTCTGAACGCACATTTTGTGAGTATACAGCAACTGACCACTGCTTCATTTCTCCTTAACTAAACGCTCATTGCTCGTGGATAAAAAACGAAGAAACACGCGTAAACTGTGATCAGCGAACACCAGAACGCCTTATCCGTCAAAGATGTCTCAAATGAAACGATATTCAAATTAATCAACAATATGACATGGTCTGTATTGAGAAGAAGCCTCAACCCATTCCCAAAGGCTTCCGATCACCGACTCATATTGGCAACATCTTTTTGAGGAACAAGTGAGGGACAGTAAGCATGTCATGATTACGTTAATAGGGCAAAGTGCCATAGTAATAAAATACCAGTATCACAGCACCCTAATTAGTTCTTTTATGTTCTCCCACTTTAGAAATAATCAGGACTGGCATTTGAACATAAATTTCGAACCCATCAAAGTGACATTTACATTTAGGTTGACCGATGTGTGCATCGCTCAGGAATATGCGCTGCAATAGGACTGCTACATGTACAAACATGCAAGGTGAAAACAAACAGTAGGGTTAGTGACGGTCTGCTACCATTGGAAAGTGCCTTTATGTATATATACACTATCTTCACTATAGACCGTCTGTGCTGATGATCGATTATCATTCAGTTTATCCTGTTCAATTTTGAGTACCACAACACCCGCAACTTTGCCAGACTGAAAACCAGATCGTTTACATTAAGTGAAATTGGACAACGCACAGTAAAACAAAGTGGAAATAAGATTTTCTGAGGAGCTCACAACTCTTGTCCCCAAACAACAAAACCAAGTAGCTCCGCTTTCGCAAAGATTACTGCATACGTGTTTTGTTTATGTACTGTTGAAGAGTTTCCCAATGTGTTTCGTGTTTTCCACTAACGTCTATCCCATACAGAAATGCTCTAACCACACAGCAGTTTACTCACCACTGCTCACAAGTTTAGGTAAGTTGCAGTCTATGGTAGTATGTGCTTCTGCGTCCGGAATGTAGAAGTATTGATGTAAACGAGATGCTCGTTTTGGAGAGGAATCGAAGGTCATTTTCGTTACTAAACAACTTAGTTACTCTGAGTGCCTGTTGTATCGAGATGAGAAACACTCTGGGAGGGTTTACTATAGGTCCCGGCTAACTGGGATAATTTGTATGTCAACTTGTGTGCACTAGTAACCCCTGTGATTTGTTAAGTTGGATTGAAACATGAAGCATCTTTTCACAAATCATGGGGAAATTTTGGTGTGCAATGAAAAAACCACTGACTACGATAAGGCAGAAATAGCAAAATATCAGCGTTTAAGCCAGATTTTTTGGGAATTACAGTTAAAAAACTACAATTTTGTACCTCGTGGTGTATGAATGGTAGTGATGAGAGTTCATTTGAAACATTCGCTGCATATGAGGATGGCTCATATGTTGGTTTTGAGCACATGTCCGTAGAAAGTAGACCAATTTTACATGGATTACGATAAAGACATTTCCAGTTTGCGAAAAAGCATTCTATCTTAATCGCACCAGGCTGGAATTATCGCAATATCTCAAGTGGGTCCTTTTGTAGCTGTTCATTTAGAACTAGGGTAAGCAAGCCAGCAAACGTTGGTACTGACAGTAGCCACTTCGAAATCTCTCGAACCTTGGCAATGACACCACAGCATTTTCAACATCGCGGTCGATTCACCAATACAGCGTCCATTAAAAAATAATTGACACAAACTGGGTACAGCCTTATCCAAATCAGTGATGTGTAGTCGGGTATTTGGTTAGGTTCAAGTTGAACAGCATATTTAGTCGTAGCCTTCACATTCAGATTGACTTTCCAGCCAGTCTCTTTTGAAAAAAAAACACGAGACCCAAGTTTCACTTTCATTGGGGCTCATTGGTAGTGCGTAGCCTAGCTACGGCCAGGACTTGAACTTCGGCCACGCTTTCATGAGCCCAGCGTGTTGCCACAGCGCCAATGACCTCACACTAGGCACGACCGAATTATCAAAACCACTTTGGAATGTGAGTAATGACTGGGTTGCGCAAGTGCCTCTAGGGGAGACAGTAACTGTCCTGACAACTCCAATCGATAACCCAACGATTAGGACTTCCGAAACAGGTCGAAATCTCCGATCTGATTAAATCTGCTAGCCGGTGTTTTGGATTACTAATGAATGGCCGGAAATTTGGTTCATTTCGAAAGAGACCGGCTGGAAAGTGTATGTGAATGCGAAGGCTGCGACCAAATGTGAGTGGTGTTCTACTTGAATTTATCCAAAACAATCTATCACATAGAAGCCAACCTTCGGATTTGTGACACTGGATTGATACTTGGCACAAAACACGAATGTCCACAAAGGAAGTGGCGTGCATAAATTAACTGATGGAAACTAATTGAACTCAGACATGCGACTGAGGTCATTTAGTGTATTGGACTGGCCATATGCAGTACGAATGAGCTCGTCGAATGCTCGTCGGTTTTACAGCAGCACGAACTATCGGGTGGTGGCAGTCTGTTCAATTGAGACGTGGGCATTTTCCACCGAAACATTCTGAAGAATTATCCAGCCATTTTCAGGGTTAGGTTACTTTGTACCTTCGGCACCGTAGCCAAAATCTGTCAACCTGAAGTGAACTGTGTTACTGAACTCTACGAAGTGCGTAAAAGTCAGTCTTCACTTGTTTTAGCCACATTGTCGCAAGCAAAACTCATGAGAACAGTGGGCGAACAGATATGTGAATAGTATATCAAGACAAAAAGTTACTGACATAAGCTTCGTCTGATCTGTTGAAAATCGCTACCTTCCGGAACAAAAGCAAAAGTCAGTCTTCGTGACACAAAGCAAATATCACTTTATTGAGTTTCTATTGGTTATTTTATAGACTAGACGCATCAGTAATTGAAGAATTACAATTGGTGCTGACGCTTTCGCTTTCTCATTGGTTGGCTCAACTCCACTTGTATCTCGTTTCTTTCAACGTGTGACGCACTTAAACGACTTGTTTAACTCCGGTGCTCGTTATAATAAAATCCGATGTTGGAGCACCGTGCCGTGCTGAGTGGTCCTCGCACTGACATACCACTCTGTTCGTGTTTTCGACATTGATTCGCCGTAGACTTCTGCGAATCAATGGTTGACTTCGCATCGATGCGTTTGTCCAATCCAATCATTTTACATGGCCTACTTTCAATTAAATTAACAGAAGACAAAACGGATTTTGGAGTCTCCTGTTCAAATTGAGCAACACAAAATGGTAATTTTCCATCCCTTTCACGCTCCTTCCATCTCAACCAGTTCAACATTGACGTTAGTGAGTTCCAGCGTGAATCGTCTGAAAAATCCTACTGGGACAGTCAATCCCCTGGATCATTTGGTAGACTCCATATGAGACAGTGGGGCAAATGTGTAACAGAGTCCAGATGTAAACTTTCCATGTTCCTGATGTGTCTTCGCATTTTAGTTGATGGTGTTTATCAGCTGTCTTGAAACAATATAATCAGCCGAACATGTGCACAACAAATGAGAACGATCCACTATCATTGCCGACTATGTTCACGGAGTTGTGAGTGACAAAATTTTATCGTATTTGTCATAAACTTTTGAATTCATTTGCCAAAGAAAACTGTGAACAACACATGAAAATAACGCACAGCTTCCATGAGTTTGCAGGATTTGTTCTCATCTGCACCGTTTATACAGACAGGACGTGGTAACCGCTTCTCTACAGCATCCGATTCTTTTAACTTTTACCCATAGTCATTTGCAATCTCACCACAACACACTATTAGGCAGGTTGAGCTTGAAAGTGAGCTACTGTGTTTGTACGGAACCTAATTACATGCCCCTGTGCGACGGAGTTGGCCGAATCAACATCAAAACGCTTACGCTAAGCTATTGATCATAATCAACGTTATTGAGACAGTGAAATCAGAAGACCGGTTTTGCAAGATGGTAATACCATTTCGTATGTTCTCGTCAGTTGCTAACACATAACAGCGGTGTTATGTGTGAGCAACTGACGAGAACATACGAAATGGTATTACCATCTTGCAAAACCGGTCTTCTGATTTCACTGTTCAAATTTGTAACTGGGGAAGGATGTTTTATATGTTATTGAGACAGGTAATTAGACAAGTGTTTCCAACAGTGCTTATTTTTGTCTCATTGTACGCTTATCTGGTTTACAGAAGGTTTAGATGAGGGTCAGTGTTTCATGCGAGGCCGCTGGCAAATTGGTAACGCAATGTCCTACATTTTACGATTGAATGAAAAACCCAGTAATTGCTCTTATCGTAGGCAAAAGTCAGTGCGGGTATACTTTTGCGAAGATTCTGATTCATTCGATGTTTCATAGAAATACCTGACAAGAATAAATTCGGAGAATTATTCAACATCTCACGTGATTGAATCCAATCCGTCCTCATTAGTGTTAGAAGAACATTACAATCGGCACAATCTGTCAATAAGATGATTAACGTTTTAATTTATTTCTTAGGTCGCTCGAAACTACTGCATGATGCACCAACTTGTGGCCATACTTCTTGTTTACTCCTACATTTGTTGCTGTGATTCTGCCACATTTGAAACGGAGATGTTGATCTACAGATGTCACTCTTATTTTCGCCGGGTGACGACCGATGGCAGTTACCAACGGTTTGTGAAACAAGTGAGTGTGTGAACCCGCAAGCAGAATCTATGATGCTTTACTTTAGGCGGCCTGATAGAGATGAGCGGTTGTAGGTTGTGCACCTAACAACTGCACTGAAAGGGAGGATGTAAAACAGGAAGAGTTCTTTTGTTTATCCATGGCATTTAATCCATAAAACAGAAGCAACTGGAAATTTTGATTACGCAATATCTCCTGAGGCTTCCAGACTAGAATCTTGTCGATCTAAACATTCGATCAAGACATTCGGTTGCTATCAGACAATAACTCCTCGTCCTAAGAGGTTCAGGATGCACTACACAGATTGAGCTTCAAACGAATTCTAAAATGAAAGGCGGATTCATTATGTAATAATGGAGTTTTAATAACCGGCCGCTGCATTTGGGAATGCGAATTAACAATAAACTCTTTCGTTTCGGGTGCCAATGGGTGTTTTAGGTCCGTCTAATCACAGCAAGGCCTATCTCTTAAACTGACGAAGTTCGTGAGAACTTTTTGGCACTGCCGAAAAGCCTGATGGCTCAGACTTTTGGACGTATGTCGCTTTCAAACCTACGATTGGCCGTCTGGATATGGGCGCACACGTCACGTGCCCTCAGAGTACGCACTGAAAAATGATGATGAATGTTATTTGGGCTAGTTTGCGTAGCGTTTGGGTTTGCACAAACTATTGTTCGGTATCGTATTAACGACGTTAGAGAGTTTTAACCTAACTCTCGTAGTCTATGACCGAGGACTTTAGAGGAAATTACTGCTAATCCAATCCGTTTACATGACGGCTCTCAGTACTGCACCGAGTTAGCAGTGGCGTAGTGATAATTGTTGCTGCGGGCGGTGGCGATAGCAGGAAAACTGGAGACAGTTCAGACTGGCCGGCTATTTAACAATAAGCGGTTACCAGACAATTCGAATCAGGCAGCTCGGAAAAAATATACAGAACTAAAGTATAATTTTATTCACCTGGAATTTATCAACAAATTTCAGCGACGTTCAACACAAGTTCCTACCTGGTTAATAAAGAAATCTCCAGGTCCTATTAATCTACCCCGCTTTTCACTGGATCATGGGAATGAAAACAGGTTTAGTCGGTTACGGCATCACTGGTATTGATACATCCAATCATTTAAAGAATGCAATAAACTTGATGGGTACACAGATGCAAGTAACACAAAACGGCTATTGGGGACTAATGGTTTGACCAATGACGAACAGCTAGGAAAAGCTTGCAGGCAAAACCGAAGCTCAGTGGTAGGTGCATGTGACTGTGAGGCGAATGATTTAAATGTTCATAAATCAGGAGACAGAAAGTCTGCTACAGGCTGAGGATCACCCGCATGTGATTACACATTTCTTGTTCACACACATGACTTTCGGTCAGCCTGCTTCGTAGGACAGTCCTAAGTTCGAGCCATGCTCGTGTTAGCAGCCTTTCGCGGGGCATCTACTCGTTCGGAATGAAGGTCTGATTGTTGTCCTTGTGATTGGGAGACATGTTAATCGCACTGCAAGGAACGTTACAGCTGACCAGACAGAATAAGCATATCGAGATGCGTAACCACAATTTCGCGTTCATGGCGTTGCGCACACCAAGTCTCTTCGATGGGGGATAAAAACGTTCGTTGTGTTCATTCCATTTCACAACCTCGTCACGAGGATTTCCCAGTAAGTTTCGAAATAAACCAGCTGAACGGCTTGCGATAACGCGAAAGCTATGGTCAGCTTTAGCTGATTTACGATTAATAACGATCTAAATTCTAAACATTTGCTTTGTGATAGAACCAGCGGGTAGACTCGCGGTATTAGACTGACTTCATCAAAGGTCTCCCTAACCGAGGCGCGGATGAATTGGACTGGAATAAACAAACAAGGCGGCCAGACATTAACGGGGGTAACTTAAGGTGAGTAAAACAGACCGATGACCTAAAACCAAACATGGTTACTTGGCGATTGATTGAAATACAGGTCAGTCATTCGACAACTACCTGGCTGACCCCACACAAGCAATAATTACAGCATCAAACTGTGAGTGACTTGAATTAGGAGGTTTCAGTCAATGTTGATCACCTGCTGAGATAACACGTCAAATCCGAGTCAGTGATGGTCACTCAGTGAAAAACACTTATTCCGTTCACTCACCGTTCAAGACGTTGGGTCTTACCTACTGCTACCATCTCGATCTCAATTAGCCACCTCATTTGCAATATGTGTGAGTGACATTGGGACTAAGAACGGCTGTTTAGTCCCCACGTTTGTTGGCAAACAGTTTGTTGTCAGTGGACAAGTTGAAAACGTTCTTACTTAGCTTGCGTCGTGGACTGTACGACTGATGTTTGTAGTGTGAAGGTAGTTAGAAGATAAAGCTGTTACTGAAGCTAACTCTAACAGCTTTCTAATGGGTCTTAGATGAGGTGAGAGAAAAGTGGCATTTGCTGTGAGTTGACGTTAGTGTGTGATGGAACTGCAACCGAAGTTTGATCGTACTGTTAAATGTTCAACTGCCACCAATGCAAAACTCAGCTACAGGAACGAAGGTCAGAACATGTCTGGTTGCGGTTTTTTTCCACTTTCATTAGAAATTAATTGTGCTGTCAGTGAAAAAATTTGGGACTTTACAGTTTTGCCTTGTACACTTGCTTAATTTTCAGACGAATAGTAAGCTTCAAGTTACTGTTTAGTTCCCAATGAATTCAGGACTATAAATTCCGCAAATTAACTTGCCCTTACAAGTTTTTCTGTAATAATACTTAACATTAAGTCGGGAGTTATCAAAGAAGAAATAGGAAAGGAACGAAGTGTTTTTGGTGATGTATTTTTTCCAACTCCCCATTACTGTTTCGACTCATAAAATGTAAATTATAGAAAGGCTTACGGTCAACCCTCAATTAGACTGGAATGCATTCATTACACCGATAAATATACCACCGGGTATGCTTTGGAATCAGTGAGGTTTTGATAAATTCAAAAGAATCACATTTCACGTGTACGGAACCTAATTACATACTCCTGTGCGACGCAGTTGGCCAAATCAACATCAAATCGCTTGCATTGAAATGATTTTTATACAACTCATCATCAGGCACAGCAGTATTACTCGCCCGTACCATCTTAGTGTTATTGTTGAATCGTATGTTATAGTGCGCAAAAAGAATGCCGACGAAATCTTCCGTAGTAAAAACCACTACATGTGCCCACACCATTCACGCAACATGACCCAAAGATTTGGACTGTACTTCACAGAATTGCTGGATTACTCCTTCATGCAGTCTACTTTCAACTGATAAATTCAAACAGTGGTGAACTGGTTATGGGGTGTCAGGTTCAGATTGAGTGCCAGGGAACAGTTGACAGCAGCTCATCTATAGTTATCAGTGACTTGAAGAGGACAGTAACCATGAGCTATCTTCTGAGAATTCCGAAATCTAAAAATTGAAAGGAACCAAAAGATTCACACGAGGTTCTTCCGCTCATTTCGATTCATGGTACAGATCTCTTTCTGGTCTTTCTTCCTCCGACTCCACTATCAAACTCAAAACAGCTTGAATATTTTGTTTTATATTTGGCCTAGTCGTTTTTTGCCAGTAGAATACAACTATTCATGGTCGTGTTTTCTCTTATTTGTTGCAGTATGTACGAGAACACTGCGATTCGCATCTGTCTTTAAGTGTACTGATGATCAGGTAAGTGAAAGTTGATAGCCACAATGAAGAGTTGTCGTTCACTCGGTCCAGATTACAATACATTACATGTCAGTAGAAGACAAATATTACGAGTGTACCTGAAACGGCTTGTCGGAATGTGAAGCGTGCGACCAATTGTGAGTCGTGCACAGCTTCATACAACCTCAGTCGCTGAACTGTAATTACTGGTTTATTCCATCGCAGTAATCCTAACAAGGGCAGTAGTTTCAGCTTAACTGAGATGCTCTTATCGCGGGCTTGGTAATTAGACTGAACGAAGCAATTCTCCTTATTCTCATCTCGAAGTGTCTAAAAAAGCTGAGCACTACTCACGCAAGGTTGTGGCTAAGCGTATGGACATGATTACTTGGTCAATTCCATTGTGAGCTTGTTAACGTTGTAGTTGACATACTTGTCTAACAAAGTTGGGATATAGTGCAAATTGTGATCCAGACGAAGAAAGGCACTGGCGACATGTTCTAAATAGAGCAAGGCTCCAGTCCAGTGTTTCCTGTGGACGTAGGCTATCCGAAAGGCTAATGTGAGTGCAAAGCCTACAGTCAGGCGTAGGCTGTAATCAGTCTGAAACAAATCACAAAATCTTCCTGTCACAGTTAAGGACGTAAAAAGTGCAAACCACCTAATTTTCCATGTCCGTCGAAATCGTGTTTGTCTCCCTGGGATGTTTAAAGATTTTATAGGATAGGAACCAGTTGGTCACTTATAAGTTTACTGAAATATTATCTGATAGGAGTAACTGTAACAGTAATGTAGCTAGTAGGGTACAACAAGATCAATATACAACGTTAGCTGTGTGTGACGCTTCAAGGGGAATGAATCTTAATCCATATTTTACGGTAGCATTCTATCCATCCATCTTAAGTTTCTAATCAGTGGTAATTTGTGTCACAGATAAGTAGTTTGACAAATGTGTTAAGCTGATAGGACTCCAGCTACGAAAAGTTTAATATTCGACCAAACTTAGGCAAGTTATTGGAAAAGAATGCCCAGACGTGGAAAGTTCACTGTTAGTTGAGCTATAAAGCAGTTCAGCTTGAACAAAACCTTTAGATTCAATCAAATTGAAGTGGAATACCGCTCAGTTGCAAATAGAATGTGTTTTTAATGTTATTTACCTTTCCAACAAACTGGGAACACGTACGGTTATACGTTAATTTATTCGAAAAAAGCAGTTTTTAATACTTTCGGCTTTCCAGAAAAACTCTACAAAAGTTTCACCCTTGGAACCAAGACGGTTAATAACATCAGAAGCAAAACGTATAACGGATATCAAGACGGCAAGAAGACCTATAATTTAGAACCACGCTAAACTGCGAGCTCCCACACGCAGTCGGCCTAGAGTAGAATGAGAACACTTGACGGCAATAGCCCGTAGCTTTATTGAACACGAGTGAATGATAGTGTAGTAATGAGACATAGATGAGACAAGCAGTCACCCAATCGATTATGCAACACGATTGGATCGTTCGGAACAGGGTTGAGCTAGAGAGGGACACACATGCGTGCACGGGTAGGCAGGTGAAGTGCGGCAACGGCAGGCGCGGACGTCAAACAGTGCGAGATGCAACCATTTCGTTCATTCTCATCAGTCGGTCACATGATATATTCGACTATATAACTGATAGACGTACTAAGTGTTTCCGAGCATACTGTTCCTGTCGGTGGCTCGAATCCAGGTGGATTTCAGATTTCTTTCAATCAAGTTTCTTTCAAATAATAAGACGGTTTTTTAATCCAAACCTTCGCTTTTCAGTAAAACGCAATTTTATGTTGATAATCAAAACGCAGCACAGCTCAAGCTGAAGACCAAGTGTTTTTTCACTTCGTCTTCCACCTTCATGAGACAGGAGCATCCTATGTCCTAGAGCTAGGCCAGAGAGGAATAGCAGTAGAACATTGCTATCTTTTGCTGGCAAAGAATTGAATTACCTCCGATAACAGTTCAAAATTCTCTTCAGGCCATTAAAGAATACTCAGTTTTGTGTACGTGATTTCCTTGTTGACCAACGTATCCGTCCTAAAATCAGTCGAAACCGCTTTCAGTTTGTTAAAACGTTCACGTCATATGGAATTCTGGGTCAATTCAAATAACATCCGTCCCCCGTATGCTACTGCAGTTGGAAGGCGCTCTTGAAGAATAGATCCTAGTTCGGCCAGTTAAACGTTAAAAGTATCTCCTAATGTGGCAGGCTGTTACTTCGAGTTCTTCCGTTTTTAGGAGAAAAAATATTCGTATCAATGAAGACAACCGCACCTAACGAAACTCTTCACTCACACTGCTAAGTACTTCAATTAAATACGGTGGTTTTGCTGACCACTTGTCATTTTTAAAACAATGTGCCAAACGATGTTTTTCATTCAGTTTGAGTTCTTCTCGTAAGTGATAAACACTTCTTAAAGTTTCTCCCCCGTGAATGGTAAGCCGAACGTTGACAGTGCGATTTTGTTTCTTTATGTAACTACTACAAAACGTTTCAACGTATCTCTCGAGTCGTCTTGCGTTAACTAGATCAAGGGGACAGCTTTGAAAGCAATGGGGTTCTGACTCCATTGCTTTTGTTGCCAAGCGTCAGTAGTGAATAAATAACAACATACTTGGCCTCAGGATTCACTTCCTAAAGCCACACACGAAAACGCCACACAAACTTTTCTTCAGCAGTGCAACTGCAAAAGTTAATCTTTTAGTTCGAAAGTTTCAGCTGGTTGAAAAGTGTCCTCTTTTCTTTTGGTGGTTGAAAGCGCATAATAGTATTTATCACCGTTGAGCGAATCTTGCAATCCAGTGCAACCGTAGGACTGAAATTCTTTATTAGAGACCCATTGCCAGTGCTCAGCCACAGTGTATAAAAAGGCGCCTGGAGGATATCGGGGTCGAATTTCACCTGCTAACGAACACCGCTTCAGCATACTCATACTACATCATAGGGTTGAAGTATGCGGAAGTTAAGACGGAATATAGTAACAACACCTCATCATAACCATCATTACCAATACATCAAACACCGTGCAGGTAAATCGATTCGAGCGCCTTCGTTTTTCATTGTCTGGACACAGATCCCTTCCCGGTAGAGAGTCATTTGCATCTGGGTGCGTTATTTGCTGCTATAGAATGGAGTAATCACTGTTTATTGCCGTTAGCTTCAACGAAGAATCTCCAAACTCTGTCCCTCCCAGCCCTCCCTTACGTGCCTCATAACAACGCACTGCCCTCATCATCATCATCATCATAGACAGCAATACATCAGTGGTTAACACTAATGCTTAACTGCCACACAACCATGAAGAAACAGCAAACCCTATATAGAAAGACCGAGAAGGAAAAAGAAGGGGACGGGAAGGGACCTAACTACTGAAAAAGACTACGTCCCTATTCAAACATTCAGCATCAAGGTGCCTACACCTTGCAAACAACACAACCGAGCTGCAAGTGAG
>QNGE01002612.1:84080-108756 GCA_008508345.1 Paragonimus westermani
CTCGAGGGGACAGTTTCCGTCGTCCACACGAGTTGAAATAAATGAGTCAGAGCTTCTACTAACGCATCTCCCCCTTCTTTGAATAGTGCTGGCACAAGGTTATCTGGACCAGCAGCCTTATTACGCTTGAGAACCGCAATGCAATTGCGGACCTCTGTTTCAGTGGGTGGTTCCAAGCCTACGGACCAGGGCACTACATTGCAAGTTTGTGGCGGCAACGCGGTAGATGCACTGCCCTAAACACCCTCAATGCCAAACACTGGGTCCGCGAATGCATTTGACGATTTTGGCAATGTTACCCGTTATTTTGTCTATGACAGCAAAGGAAGAGGTGAATAGTCTTCACTTACGCCTCCCCTGTTGTTGCTTCTGTTCAATGTCACGTCATATGCTTCAATCTGAACCGACGTGTGGGCATAAAATGTCATTAACACATGCATATAATTTACCGGCATGCAATTCCACGTAAGCGATTCTAAACTTGTGTCATTCCAACGAGGTGACCAGTAATGTTTGATCTTGAGAAAAGGGTTTTATACACTGAAGGTACAAATGACAGTAGGCCATAATTTGATTGGGGCTATATATCTGACTTAAACGTCTTAGATCTGGACAACACCTGGTCTGCTTTTCAGCTTCCACCCCCTGACTGCAGTCAGTCAGCCAGATTTCAAGTAATTATCGAGCTCGCGTTTGTTCGCACCTAATTACGGTGAGCTACCCTTTCGTTTTCAGTATGGATTACGATGACTGTCGCATACAGTACTTATACAAACCGAACACATGGTCGTTCTACCGATCGGACAGTTGTGCCAACGCCATATATGACCTACGCACGAAAGGCCTTGAACTGGCGTGGGGACATCCTTGGGGTAAGTATATGGCTTCACTTGCTAAACGGTCGTGCGTACCGTATACGTGAAGCTAACCTAACCCTCCTAAAGCCGTTTCTGTCATAAGTGTTCGTAGTATCGTTGGCGAAGTCGCACTGTCCATTCAAATCCCTATTTGGCAGTGATTACGCATGTACCTGTACAAAACATGGAACCTCACATCTGAGAGTATTACCTAACAGTCGTCGTCAGAGAGGTCGCATGGTAACCGGAAACTGTCACCTCATGCGCAATGTAACAACCGTTTGTCGCCCTCAACAATATTTTTCCATTCCTGTCAATTGTCTCTGATGAGCGGTACTACCCAGGAAAGCGTTTGTTGAACTATCGACAACATTCTATGGAACTTCCAAGTTTATTGAGCCGGTTGCTTATTATTTGGTCATTAAGTATAGCGCACATCTACCTGTAGTATGAATGCATAGCACACTGAAAACTTAAAAAAGAACCTTTCGATTGTCTTAAGGTAATCCGAATTTGTTCGAGGAATAGTGTCGTTTATATATGACAAGAGCATTTGTTTTCAAGTTAAATATGTTTTATGGCACCTTCCGAATTCAGCCAGACTTCCAAGTCAACGTCGTTTGAAAGGAAGTCCCAGACTGGAGTTTCACACTACTTGCAGCTCGTCAGTAACGTGCGTTCTTACCAGAAACGAAAGCGTTTGTGCATGTTGATGTGGCCATTCAATTACGCCTAATGTGAATGCAATGGAACAGTAGTCAACACAAAGGCCTCGGGAAAGTATGTCACTATCTAAAACCTCAGTTCTGACTAAGGCGGACATTGGCAATTAGTCCCATTAAAAAAGAAAACCCAATCTGGTGCTTTTTATTGAAAGAAGGTGGCTGGGAAGTCCATCTGAATGCAAAAGCTGTGAGCAAATATGGGTGGTGCTCCTCTTGAAATTAGCCTAATCCCCGACCACTAAAAAGCCTGTACGTTACCGATTGCCAGTAGACTACAGCGTTGCTAGTTCCTGCATGTCTGTTTGTTACTCTAGTCCACAGACTTGGTGCATTAAAGTCTGTTACTTGAAATCAACGCTCATCCACACAAATGGCTTTATTCATTTGTTTCTTATAAACTACCCCGATGCAACAAGCAATGGCTTCTGTGACTGGTTGATAATGATTGGCCTTCGTACCGCTCACGTCCGCTCACGCGACAAATTTGAGTATATGCACGTCCTTCGTTCGGTAGTCAGTCCACTCCAAACTTTCAGTTAGTTATCAGCCAGCCACCAATCCAAAAGTCGCCGCTGGAGAAAACTTGCACTCCGGCTACTCATTCGCGGTTCAGGGGAATGTAACATTTAGTTAATAACGTCATCAGACTAAGTACCCAAGACTTAGGACTCATTGACACAAAAGTAAAGTCGCGAAGCTGTATTCCTGTTGTTTACCATAGAGAAGACTTCATACCACCACTACATATCCTTCATGCCTTCGAAACCTCGTTGACCATTAGTCTGTCACTTATCAAGCAGTGGTATTAATCAGTGGCCAGAAATTTGGATGACTTAGTTCACTTTTACTTCCGTCTAATGTAGACAACATCACTGATGATGGACCATAGACGTCTCAGAATCCTGAAGTATGCAACAACGATAAGTTAATATTTGGTAGTGAATTTCGGGTCTTTCTATTTAACTGGTAGTTTGGGATGCAAGATATTAGTTCACTTGCTCACGACGGGAGAAAGGTGCAAGATTTAAACATTCAACTTGTTCACATATTCGTTGCCTTCTAGATAAACCAACCTATCCTGTACCTAACCATAAAAGAATAGCAAATGAAAATCAGTGTCAGACACCGCTGTTATTCTTGTTAATGGCGTTATTAAACGTCGCTTGTTCCACCTACGTTAATTAGATGGGCGCCATCAGTCGCTGAACAAGTTTTTATTCTACCAGCTTGCTTGGTCACCTTGTTTTCATTATTTTCCTGTTACTTGCTAAGTCTTGTTCGGAGATCGAGCGGTATGTATATAGTCCGGCATCTGCCAACCGCCTAAATGTTGCTGAGGTTAACATACACACCTCATTTAACGGATCAATAGAATACACACTATCCTAATCGCGTGTTACTCAAAATGACTAATAAAGACGCAGATTAAACTGGAATCAATCCCAAACAGGTTGAATACTCTTCGTAACTGACTGGAGACAGATAGGACATACATCGTCTCTGCAACCACACTTTGACTGTTCCGAGTATCCTTTTTCCACCGGAAGTGTAAGTGGTCATGTGGACCCTCTTCGGATATCGATCGGGCATGTTTTCATTTTACTACCGCATAACTTTTAACTTTTCCATTTGTGACTTTCTTACAAGTGAAAAACAGCTTTTTACAGGTTGCCCAGCGCAAATGTTCCCAATGAGGTTTACAAAGTACTTTGATGTGCTGGTGCCACTGCGGGCACGAAGGACAATGGATTTCAACAGGTCGATTACCACCACAGTTGAATTTTGTGGAGTACAAAGAAAATCTACACTCAGATTTGTGTGGTAAGTCTCAATGCCATAGCCAAAAAATTCGTTTTCAGCTATGGGAGTTCAAGGTATATGAACATTTTCAGCTAAAGGCCCATTTGTATTATACCCATTATTTTTGTACACCACAGTCTATTTAGTATATACCCTACGTAGGACGAGTCACCATATTAAAAGCGAAAGGTGAACCTTTAACTCAACAATCCCATAATTAAAAAGCAATTCTCGAAAAACGACCTACGTTTTCACAACAATTCCAACAATCCAACTTGAGAAGCAAACATGTATAAAGAATGTATCACCACAAATCAGTGTCAGCTCTCCCCAGACTACTGTCAAGTGATTAGGATAGAAGACAATTTCATTTTATCACATCAAAGGTTGTAAGCTGCACCTTAGCGATCATATACGCAAACATAATGCTGAATATCTATACTTAAAGCTTATGCATGTTTTCGTGGTGGGTGAGCTTCTCCATACTGTCTTGAAGCTTCTGACCAGTAAAAATCGCGTTTATCTCGGTACTACCTATTTAAACTGTACTGAATGATTGGATCTTTATTGCAGCATCATGACTATAAATACTTCGGATAGATACCGGGTTGATGGACGTCTGACCGGGAGACAAATGTTTTTAAACGGAATGACAATTTTTCAAATTAACTATGAGCATCTCCTCGTCAACTGATTCCACCTCACTGCAGTTATCGTATAATCACCATCCAGTTTACATAGTAGAATTTTTACACGAATAAGGACGGTTACTTGCTGGAAAGTCTCATCGTTACGCATAGGTAACATCTGTGAAAACACCAAGAACGTCCAGTTACCTAAAGAAGGAAGTTATGACAATGTAATTAGAAACTGAGCGTCTGTTTGGTCATCCACTATTGCCAATCGGTGTTTGAGAGAGCAGCTTTTGTGACGACCATGAATGGTCCAATCCATGAAAAATAAACTGAGTACCTTTTGTTCAACTACGAAAGAACTAGCCTATGATCAGCCAACATCAACAGAGTTCATTAAGAAAGTTACTTTCTGATGTGACCATGTTTATTTTCCTTTTGGGTGAAGGAAGATATGACATGTGATTTTATCCCGGTCTCCCAGAAGTAGGCCGAAAACTGCAGAACCCATGTTGTAGTTAGAAATATGTGAAGTGATCAGAACTCATGCAGCAGCCTAAAGTGTGTCAATAGCAGTAGGAAGGCGTGCATGGAATCACGTAAACGATCTGCTTCTATATTTTTTTTGTGTGGATGCGATTCGGAGGAGCGTTATTCTTACGTTTTTGTGTCCGTAGAAGTGACTTGTGGTTGTTAACTCCGACGAAGAGCAAATATGGAGTGAAGACCACTTCGCTATGGTTTAAAGGTTGTAATTGCTTAGTTTTTATTCAACGATAAGCTGGCTAGCATACTATAAATCTTTACGATGTGATAAACGGCTAGAGGACAAAACGAGAATCAGCAATTACCTCAGAAGATACAGTGAAAATTGAGCGTTAAAGAATTGTCCAAAATTCTCATCAGAGCAGTTGTAACAAAATGACGGGAAATTATTCCTGATAATTCTTTCTCAGGCCAGTACGACTACGGAGGTTTCAGAAAAGATTGTCAAAAGACAAACTACAAAATCCAAGAGCTGATTATTAGCGTGTGACATTCAAGCTGACTACTACACTCAACACAAATGGTTAGGTCTCGACTCACGCCATGATTTGGACCGGACTAAATGTTACGTCATACATTCCATATCAAGTGTTTGTGTTTTCATAGTGGTTATTGGGCGTGAAAAACAAACTACCAGTCTACGGTCGGTCGTCGCTAGTGTTGATATACTGCTGAATACGGTGGTCGTATTACTAAGCGCCTGTAGGGAAGGGTCAAGATTTATCAACCAGCCCGGATGCAAACCGCTTCCTACACATGCTACTGACATCAACCACCGAGCAAACGCCACCACAGCATTGCAGGCTGTCTACAAGGTTGCTACCACTGGACTTCGAACAGTCTATCAGCATATTTATGTGAAGGCCGAATAGTTTGCAATCAGACTATGTAGCCTCATCTTACGCCCTCATGAGAAATTTGTTCAGATTTTGCTACAGCTTAATCATTGCTGTAAACACTCTCTTCTGACTGCGTGATGTAAAGTTCAGTTAACATTCAACTGGTTTTATGGAGTCAGTGTTAGCTGTCAAGGTTGCATTTCAACAATCACGTCCAAGATTTAGCAACTGGCCTCAAGACACATTTTGGCAAAACCCCTTTGGTTGTTTTGTAATGAGAAAGCACTATGGAAACCAAGTGTTAAACAACCTTGTATGTAGAGAGCAAAATACCTGGACCAGAGTCTGAACTTGTTGACTCCCAGCTGTCAGTCTCACGGGACTGAAATTTACGTAGCGTGCACCCTTCTGGTATACACAGCCAAGTCCGTTTAGTGTGCCACTACTAAGACGCGGCACTTTTTGAAAAGTATCCACTTTTGCGATTTCCTTACTCTATTTCGTATAGTTCCTATTGTTTGCTGGTTTTATAACGTAGCACTGTGAAAAGCAGTACGTTTCAACATATTGCCACACTCATCGATGACACCTCCACGTATTTTATGGGCACACAGCTGCCAAGGTAATACTTAGTTTGCCTCTCAGATGTTGGTCGGTTACTGTTGAGATCGGTCAGTTAATCTTTCAGCGTTCGGTCATCGGCAACTCTTCAATGTTCAAAAGTTAGGTGTGTGTAGCACTGAGACGTGATCGATGTTACTTGTATGGATGCCGCTGAAATCTTGGCTCCTCTTTTGGTATTCATATGTTCACCGAACTTGGCATTTAGGTTGCAAACGTTTCATCACCAGGCGAGGTGACATCATCAGAATATACGCTGAAACACTAACGCACTGATGATGTCACCTCGCCTGGTGATGAAACGTTTGCAACCTAAATGCCAAGCTCGACTAACATATCAATACCAAAACCATCAACCCGAGCTACAAACAACACCACCACTGTTCCCAACCATTAGAAATCCTGGCTCCCCACAGCTGCACAGTCTCCAGAATTTGGATGGCGAACGTGCAGGTTATCTTTCGTTTTTCAGATTCGCCTGATCTTTGGTCTGCTGGGTAGTGAGCAGACTAATCATGGCTGAGGAAGACATCTCTTAATTTATTAAAACCACGTGCTAGACAATCTCTTGTTACATCTGTCAGACGCAAACTTGTAAAGTATGTTTTATCTTCATTTTTCAAGAATACGTCAGTGAGTGGAGTTGACGTTTTGACGCTTCTTACTTGAGGCTGGATTATGTCAACGGTTACCAGAAGAACTTACTTTGGATGACAGCTGTAAGCTACGTTGCCATCGTGATCACAGTTCACTACAGTGCAGGAGGTGCATACAACTTACAACTTTAGTTCACTTTGTCCAGTTGTATACGCCACAAAACACGGTAATTCTTGAACGATAAGGATTTGTGAGTAACGTAGCCAGTTGTGCACACAATATTTGTCGTTGATAAAGTGCCAGGAAGAAGTGCTTTGATGAGTTACTCTCGCTCATTTTTTGACAGTTGAGGCTGGAAGACCGAAGAACTTTGAACGAACCAATCAGTTATAGAACGGAAAATCAATGAGCAACTGTGGCGATTCTAAACGTTTCCACCATCTGTGTTACATTTAGAAATCACATTTGTACTGAAATGCATGGAGTCGGTTGAGTAAACTATCCACACAATCGGAAACCTTCTACCCCTCAGATGTGCCCGATAGTCGAACCCAGGTTATGTAGAAAACTATAGAATCGCATAACAAGAACGTATTAACACGCTGTTTACGCATTTGACATTTTTGGGCCCTTTTTTCCGGAAGCATGAACTGAATTTGTTCAGATATGCATCAGTAATCTGACGGTCCGTCGTGATATATCCTTCAGATTCTTCACGAAATTTTCCTAGTCGAACGTACTCAAAGACTCCTCGTAATACACTTGAGCTTTTAAGCATGTCACACGCAACCGCTATTATTCTTCATCTGTAAGCATACACTGTACTATACATCCTCATTATGTTTTTTTGTAATACTAAGAACGCAATGTTTCCAACATACAGTGGAGTCCAACTGAAGTTTTTCTTGTATGCTTGTTCTATATGATAGCAGTGGTGTAGAGCCGAAGTAACTGTCATCGATTCATCCACACAGGCTTGACCCATCGGTAGATTTCAATGAAACACTAACAACGACCGTTTTGCATTTTCCATGGTAGTGCGGGGTGATTTTGTACTACAATCCCCATGATGGTTGGACCTTGATTGTTTTGAGTTTGCTTGCTCAGTTTTACCCCCAGTGAGTAGCGTTTCGCCAACATCCGTCCATTCCTTCCTTCTATTTCACACATATTGGTGAGTGTATTTATTTAAGCCTTTAGCTAACATCAATGCACTATCTAATTTTTGTCCGCCTTTATGAGAAATGGTCTGACCCACCTTGCACAGGATTGATGCTGCTAGCGAAAAACGTGTTTTCTGTATGTGGCGGTCGTAATCTGGACGTCAAGTACGGCCAACCAATAGTGATGTATCTCAACAAAAGGTCAGTTACAAGGGAAAACGATGAGCTGTTGGAGGCAAGTAGGCATATACGGCCAAACGCTGGACTGTACACCACCACTTAAATGGTTTTCCTCCAAGGTATACCACAAAAACGCAAATATGCCCTTAGGACTAGATGAGGAAAAACTAATCTGTTACACCATCAAACATCTCTGCCTTGTAAAGATTTGACTATACGCGGCATGCACTCCGTCAGACTGTCAATGTCTAGACTAGAGCCAACCAGTTATTGAAAACTCAACTAACAGTTCTGTCTAGGCTCAGCATCAGACTACAAGGAGCATAGTAAGTAAGATTACGGTTACCGCTGTAGGGACCTTCAAGCCTGCTTTGATTAGCCCTATTTTCTGCCAGTAGAGCCTTAAGTTCAATTCTTACCTGGATCACCTGACTCACGGGCTTCTTAGAATTCATAAAGAAATTAGCGATATACCTCTTTTCGGGAGGTTATTTGTGAAGAAAACCGCAAACACATTCAGGCAGTCACTTCGAAGAGGTTAATGTCTCATGGGTCAAGACATGAAGTAGTTTCTCACCACAATTAAACCGACACAGTCTAGTCTGCAATAGATGTTACCAGAGTGATGTTGGAAGTCTTAATTATCAAATTTACTCAAGTTGGGAATCCGCCATGGGATTATTGCGTGAGCACGATGAGTTCAGTCCGGAAAGAGTGTCGCGAAGTTTGTTCACTTGAGCTTACGTTGATCATAAGAAATATTTCCATGATGGGCTTTTGTTTTCGTTCACTGGGATAACAGTGCGAAATGCTTTTGTACTTCGTAAAAGTCATGCTTAAACGGAGTCGTTTCTTGTCTAGGAAATTTTGCTGCGGGAGGAAATTTTGAAACTATTGAAGGAAATTGTCTCTTGTTCTGATGATCATGGCGTCAAGTTACGACTTTTTGCAAGTCAAACACTGGAAACTTCATACTTAGATGATACAGTGCACTTTAAAGTAAAGGTAGTATTCAGCTCTTTTCCAGAATCGTTCGCTGATTTGAATTAGGCAAATATGAAGCAGAGGTGCAATCATTCAGAAATTTGGTAACTGGTTATTAAAGCGCGTGAGATGCTCAGTGAGGATTTCTGTCCCGTTCAACAACGCAGGTTTCTAGTTCAGCTCATGTTTTCACAAAGCAACAACGTCGGTTCTTTTTAGTTCTCACAAACATTGAAATGTGGAATCATTTTTGTACCTAGTGCTCCTACTATCAGTTCAAAGTGATATAAAGTGGTTCCGTTAGAGTTAGAAAGCGCTCCCTTTTAACATTTTCCAAGACAATTCAAAGCTCCATACTAGTTTCCTTTCCACAACACAAGTCCTGTTGAAGTGTGCATCAACAGTGCAAACAGCCAGTGCAATCCCCAATTGTATCTTGTAACCATCACTGCCTACTTTTCGAGATTTCCTGCTATTAAGATTGTTTGAGATACCGTTACTTTCATGTAGATCTAACGGTTTAGTGAACTCATTTTGCTTTCATTGGTGAACATTTTGGGAAGCTGTTTGTCGGTTGTTTTATTTTTTTAATGTCTCTTCCATTAAGCCTCTATTAACCTTATTGAATGTTACTTTTGGCCCTGACACATATCCCTGTTAATCCAGTTGTTTAACTCGGTGTTGTTAAGTTTTTACAAACAGACGAAAACCATGTTTAATCGCAGCCTCCGCATTCACGTACGTCATTCGGCTGGCCCACTTCGAACACCAGCACCACAGTTGAGTTACCCTCTTATCAGAGCTGTCCACTAGTGTGTATCCTCGTCCGTACCGAAATTTGCACTATGGCCCTCGTAATTCCATGATCTGGAAGTTCATCACAAAGTTAGCTACCTTATAGTAGGCTTGGTAGAATAGTCACCGCGCGTGAGTACTGGTCAGCTTGCTCGACTGATTGGTTGGCTCAGTGAAGTCAGTTGTCTAATCTAACTAGGAAGTCATGGTTAAGGTGCTATTTGTAGGGTTGAACAGAACTATCCTGCTTATTTCCCATATATTCTTCATATCCACCAAAACCATGCTCACCTTCCTGGATTACCCACATATTTTGTGACGACAAAAAATTTGATCAACATTCATTCAGGAGTCTGTTCCCACCATCTATCTTCGTGAGCTGAACCAAACATCCGACGATGTGAATCCGGTACCTCACAGCAAGCTGGCAAAATCCAGCACTGTTCATAATGAGGATTCACAGTGTTTTGCACACAATCACGAACCATTAAAATGTGATATCTCTGACGCCACAATGGCATTTAGTTTAACATGCAACTTTTTAAAGCTTACCCATCACTTGCTTGCTGGCCAGTTGGACCTTATCCGTACTTACTGTCTGCAGTGTGTTGGGAGACAATGAACAATTTTGTGACAAAATTCACTGCACTCAGTGGTTCTAAATTCCGGTTAACACCTTTCACCCTGTCATTGATTTATCCTCGGTCCCTTGGTTCGTTCACATTCTTAAGCAATCTGGAGTTATGACTGACTTACCCAATCAAAACTGAGAACCTGTGAACAAAGTGACCGATTACACGTAGTGATAAAGCAGCTGGAGACCTGCATAGATATGACGGACGGCGTTCACCTCGGACCAATTCAAGTATGATCAACAGCCACAGATTGGTTGCTGCTTGTTGCACAGTGGCCTTTCTCAAGCTTCGGAGAGGAAGGAAGAGCATGTTGCAGTATGCTGAATCTGATGTTGTCTGGTATGGAACGAAGTGTTGAATTAAACAAAACTTAGGAATATTGAGAACAATGTAATGTCTGATGGATGCGACAACAAACAGATTAGCAGGTTTTCATAGTTTAAACTGGATCACCGCAGATTTTAAAGGTTTCTGATTTGGCGTGCATGTCGGTTCCACCAGAATGGTAACGTAAGTTCAGCTACCAGTCTCCGGGCGTGACACACGGGTAAATGAGAACCAGTGTATTAGTCATCAAAGTTTTTTCTAATGAAAGAAATAAGTTGGTGGAGTATGTCGAAGCGATTTGCAGCTTGTACGATGAATAAGGGATAAGTGAGCCGAAGTAGCTCTAGGCATTCGCAGTCCAAGCACGCTTTCTACGACGCACTCTACAGACAAATATGGTTACATACTATACACACACACACACACACACACAAAAGGGGTATTGTCGTGAACAGAAAAAAGAACAGTGCGGGAGTTGAGACATCTGGAGGACTTTTTGACCCTAGGTTAGTTGGTAAACAGTGTGTACAGCAGATATAAGCCGCCACAGCACACGTGTTTCGCAGTTCACATAAAAGATTGTCATTGAAGATCTCTACCAAGGCATCGTAAGTGTTGAAGAATCGTTTGACCACATTCGTGAATGCGGCCGTACAAAAAAGGAAAAATTGTTATAGTTGACGCTACCGCGTTGCTGCCTGAAATCAAGAGCGTGCATTTTAAAGTTATCTTGTCACTGAAATCTAATGGATTAGTGGTTGAAATATTAGGATAATGCAAAATTTTGTGGACAAGCATCGTGTCTTACGAAAGCGTCGATACCCTAAACTGAATAATTTCACTTTCTCTAGTCTCGACGTATGCGGCTCTGTTCTCACTCCCAAAACTGTTTCGGTAGCTCTTATTTGAATGTCTTCAATTATCCTGATCACCTGATTAAGAAAATAGGGAGAGACCTGAACGTTTAGTTCTAGATGAGACTACTAAGTCGTAAAATAAGCTAGAAAGTTTAACATGGCTCACCTGATCTATCAAATGCTCTACCAAGAGATGGGCAGCTAAATTTTCTTACTGACGATGTGTTGTTTTGAGTGACATGCAAGTCTTCTTGAACAACAGTGCTTAGATTGTGTTGTTGAGCGACAAACTGAAGCGAAACTTCGGCCATTCTGGTGCTTTTTGAGCATCCATGTCCACATTGAAGGACATGGTTTTTTTGCCTCCCAAATATACAGTTTATTCAAGTCAGCTTGAAATGTGCACCCGTTCGCTGAAGTGAGCGCTAGTATCCAGATCTTAACACCTTTTGCAAAAATATTGCCTTCACACGGCACGCTAGCACTGATAACACTACTGAAATAGCAGTGAGTCAAGGAGAATACCCTGTCCGACTAGTAGTTCTGAGCTAGACTTACAGCTGGCCGGATGTGCTGCAAGCTACCAATTTCGTTAGCCAGATATTGTGACCTAATGTATCAGCCGCTGTGAGTTTATTTTTCAGCTCAAGAGCCTCCATCTGTAAGTAAGGTGGTTGTGCATGAATCTACCTCATGCAGTTGAGGCACAGAAGATTATACTATCTTGTGGGACGTTGAGTCTGGTCATGGCTTAAGCCTTCCTGGACCTCTAGTTTGACCGTGAGTATGACAATGGGGCGGTTGTTTTGAGCATTGCCTTGGGCGCCTTCTTGATGAAGAAACATCATACGGTAGTGATGCTATTAATTTGAGACTGTGCTCTTACTTAGCGAATTAATAAATGAGGCGTGTGGCAGGAACTTCTAAGAAGTCTGCATGTTACTGGAGGAAACTAGGTGACATAGTCAGGACCAAGTAACATGGGTCTGTAGGCCCTGTAATGGTCTATGCACCTTCTGTGCACCTCTGATGTCCTGATGTCTCCAACAGTATACTTACTAGTGGATGGTGACGCACGAGTATGCTGAGGTGGAGGTTAACACACTGCAGAAGTTCGAGCTATTAGTGCAGCTCTCTCAACAGTCGGAAATCTTTTGTGTTGATGAACGATACATAAGAGCAGTGGTCAGAAATCGAAAGGAAATTTTTGTGAGTTGTCTGCAAGCAACTGTGAATGCTTCATTTGACACATCGGTTGCTCTACTTTGACAACATCCATGTCTGATCATAGCCTATAGGCTCTCATGAATGTTTGATGTGTCCCATTTTAGAAGGAAGCAATTTACCAAAATCCTTCTCCTCTTATTGTCCACTAACAATGAAAGTCAACGTTCGGGTTGAAAATTTAATTCTGTTGGGCAGGTTGAGGATATCAGAGAGTGTGATCGTGTCTTTCAGTGAAGGCAACCGTAATTGCCAGATCATTTTCAGCGTTAAGGCAAAACCTACTGATTAGCAGTGCAGTTTGACTGCTCAACAGTGGAAATGTTGAAGGTCAGCGTAAACCACTTGAGAGTTTCTGCCCGGACAGTTGATTCCTTGGATCATTTGGTCGATTCTATATGAGACAGTAGACAGGTTTTCAACAAACTCTAGATGTGAAAGCTTCGAGCTTCAGGCGTGGCTTCGTGGATCTGTTGGTACAATGCTTGCCGTGTTTGAACATGCCGTTTCTGTCGTCGACTCGAATCGAGCCAAATTCCTGATTTTTCGTAATTTATTCACTTCTGAACCGTCGAATCTGCCAAACCTGCTACATCTATTTACTGGGCAAAAATTCAAGAATTGCTAGTTAGGTTGATGCCAACCACACTGTAGTTCTTGCGCACATATTATGGGCAATATACTGGTCGGTTAGATCGTATAAGAAATTATCATATCCAATTCGTGATACAAATTTCCACTTGTCATCTTGTCTGTTAATACAAGCTGCTGGTAAAACAACAAAACCTTACCAATATTTGCTCAATATGCTAAAATTACAAAGTTCTTCCTAATTCGTGTTTGATTATCGCAGTTACATGACTCCCTTTGGCGGCTACCGTTGGAGGCCATTCAATCCAGATGAATGCTATGTTCCCAAGCTCGATTTGCTTCCTCATTCACTAGTCAAACGCTTTGAACACGGTGAGTGAAAGTGACCTCTTATTTGTCTCACATTTCCATTGAAACGTCTCATTTATTCTTGTATTCCCAACGACTTCTAGTCCGACCGAAAAACATGGCGGATCGCGTTGCCTGTCACCGCACTAGTGATGTACAATAGTCTGGAGGAAGAAAGAGAAAAAGAGAGGAAGAAAGCTGAGACAAATAAAAGAAATTAGTAAATACATTGTAGACGATCTGTTGTTCCGTTGATTGGATCTAACCAGTGTGAAAGAATCAATCTGTTACTCAGTATGAATGAACATGTGTAGCATTCTGACTCACAGTTGTGCTTAATGCCCGTACACCAAAACACATCACCTCGACAGCCTACAGTACTAATAATGAAACTTTCAACTGCTGTACACCTTCACTCAACGTACGGATTACAGGCTACAGAACAATTTTATGTTAACTCATCTTCCTACAGTATCCCGCAATATTCCACTGGTACATTCTGTGACGTGCAACAATTCTTCCTATACCATCATTTGTNGTACACCTTCACTCAACGTACGGATTACAGGCTACAGAACAATTTTATGTTAACTCATCTTCCTACAGTATCCCGCAATATTCCACTGGTACATTCTGTGACGTGCAACAATTCTTCCTATACCATCATTTGTACTGTACCTTCAGAACATTGAAGGTCAGACGACATCCACTTATTTGTAATCGTACGTGTAATGGATGGGTGGAAATGACCGTTAGTGGCGCAGCGCCAACGAGATAGGGACAGGGATAATTCAGATAAGCCCGGGCTGTTTGTGGAATTCTCAGTTTCTCCAAGCTTCGAGAGATAGAATTGTGGTGGTCAGCAGTAAAGTCCCTGTAGAGGAAATATAGTTAAATTAATGTCAGAATGGTTACCTATAGCTGGACTTAGATGATGACTTCTCCGAGGCAAAAGTCCTCCAAAAGCTCCACGGGATCTGGTAAAAGTGAACTCTTTACGGAAGTGACCATCCTTGGAAGGAACTTTGAAGGCTGGTGGTGTACATGGTGTAGTACAATTATTTCCATTGGCTACTGTACACTGTTTGACCTTATTGGGACACCACAACTTGAGCCACTGGTACGGATTCTCTAGAGAGTCATTGCGCGTTCAGCGTTTGATTATTCTTTATTGTCGTTTGATCCAGTTTACAGCTTCTGGCCGATGACGCTGTGCGGCCACTGTTATGTGATTGTGATTGTTACATCTCTCCGTTCACTGTCGTGTTTTAATTCGGCGGTAATCTTGTTCGGGACAGTCAGCCTAGATGACGCAAAGACGGTACTCCGCAGCTATTTAGAAAAAAATGCCTTCTCATAGAGAACGGTATCAACGGTGTATGTTTCATGTTGGGTTTCTATACATTGCTGTCAACAGATCTCCCCGTCACAATTGTTACAAATCTGATATATTTCAACTGGTTATGAAAAGCATAATCACTGATGAGTAGTCGGGGATTTGGTTTATTTTCAAGTTGATCATCACTTACATTTGATCGCAGCCTTTGCATTCACATAGACTTTCCAGCCAGCCTCTTTCGAAGTGATGGTCAACTTGAAAATAAATCAAATCCCCGACTACTCATCAGTAATCTAAAATATCGCCTTGAAGGTTTAATGAGTTCAGTGATCTCGACCTGTCTCAGAAGTCATAATCGCGGGGTTATCGATTGGAGCTAACAGGCAGTAACTGTGTCTCCTCTCGAGACGATCGGACAACCTGATCATTGCTCACAAGCGAGAGCGGTTGAGCGTTCAGATTTGATAATTCGGTCGTGCCTAATGTGAGGTCAGTAGCGCAGTGGTTAACACGGTTGTCGCATGATTGGAATGGCCGGAGTTCAAATCCCGGCCGTGGCAAGGATATGCAATACTGATGAGCTCTAATGCGAGCGAAACTCGAGTCTAGTGTTTGTTTTTGGAAGAGGCTGGCTGGGGAGTCTATCTGAATGCGAACACTGCGATCAAATGTGAGTGATGGTCAACTTGAAAAACATAATCGTTTAACCGCTGTGGGGAGTTCGATTTCTACACAGTTGGACAGTGAAAATAGTCAGTTGTTTTCAGGGTTTAG
This sequence comes from Paragonimus westermani, assembly GCA_008508345.1. Classification (NCBI taxonomy): domain Eukaryota; kingdom Metazoa; phylum Platyhelminthes; class Trematoda; order Plagiorchiida; family Troglotrematidae; genus Paragonimus; species Paragonimus westermani. Next base: position 99,915 of record QNGE01002612.1, read on the forward strand.
AAAGTACGCTCCAAACACGCATTTGAAATCCATCGTTTTGATCAGACAGTTATGGTCTTGCACTAAAAGCGTATGCACTCACCAATGCTAGTAAACCAGTAAATCACTCTAGTTTTTTGCTGGCATTGTGGTAAATGTTTACAATTTTTAACCCACCTTTCAAACGATCTTTGGTAAGAAATCAAGCATTTCTATTCTCAACGTCAAACCCCATAAAAATTGTAATGCGCCATAACCATTCGCTATTGAACACCTTAACCTAGGGGTTCGTTGTGGTTACTGACGGAGAACAAGCATTTTTGCGACTGATCGAAACGGCGAGATTGGATTAATGAACTATGCTTTTTGTCTCAGGGTGTTTACCGTAAGATATAAATATCACAGTGAGAGATTCAATGTTAGCACCTATATTGTCAACATAAGGTGATGGCAATTCCACTAGGCTGTAAAGCTATCAGAAATAAGCGGGCTCTTCTCCACCATATCGCCAGTGGTTCCTGCTACTGTGACCTATTGGATGAATAACTGCACCTATTGTCTACATATTTCAGAATTGTAAGTTCATACCTCAGAACCTATCTGAGGTCATTTTGATCTGAAGGATTCCTAGGGCTAAGGAAACACCGAAGCGTATGAACTTGAAATTATTACTTTTGAGGCCGGTGGTATGATGCCTAAAAGATGTGGAAAACTTACAGAATAACGAAATGTCTAAACCAGTGGTCCATAAACAGAAACATGCGGTCAAATGTTACCAGGTGCGAATATGTTCATAATCGCCATTGAAAATGCGCTGATACCATCTTGTCAAGATCAGACTACTTGTATCCGTATACCAATCGTGTTTAAGGACTCCAGTGGCAGACAAGTTAATGTCGTCCACAAGTTTTACAGCTACACACAAAATGACGCGTGACATTGTGAAATCTTCCAAATTGGAGACCTTACCACTGTGTTTGCCTCCATACTTTCCCTAGTCCTGGAAACGGGCTTAGTGACTGTTGTGTGCGCGTCAAGGCCGCCCTTGTGTGCCGCACACTCGTGCCAAGGCTCGAAGTGTGTTCTGATTGGTCGCGGCTTCAACGTCCAACGGCTCACTCGACTATGCACTTTAAACTGACCCGAAAGCTTGTAAATGCGACAATACACTACACGCTTCTACTGAGTCACATGTTCTCACTACCGTTGTCCGTAAGGCATGTAGCGGATGGGGATCGAATACAGATACAACAGTGACCCATAGTCCTTGTCCTATAAGTGATTTGACACTTACTGTAAACGGTAGGAGATAGGTAAGTAAACGAGTCCTGAGATTCAGAATAGTGTAAATTCTCGCTGGATTGCAAACGCCCATAAAATTTGCTGTGCTCCACGTAATTCCCTGGCATTTTCCCTCCCTAGAGGCAGGAATGAAACTCCAAGTGGTCTTTTCCGAATCTGTATTATAGAGGACTTGGGTTACCATGTGGGTTGTATCGTTCCAAAGATGATAGGGTTTGCTCACATTGGAACAAACTACTTAATTCTGAAATCACGGCTACATCGGTCAAAAGTTTGCAACTCTTCATAAGAAACAACTCAGCTTACAAGTTCCTCAATCACCCACCTAAACCACTTCCACTCCAGCAGGTCATTAAGCAGTCACATCTGATGGAACGCTGATTCAGTATATTTCAATGTTTCTTCGCGTATAGGATTACACAAATTCGCAAGTCGGCAAAACTTCCCTTCTGTTCATTCCACTTACTTTCTGGCTATCCGACGCACTTTTTCCCGAACAACAAAGAGAAGCAAGTACGCAAGCAAAGGTCCTTCTTAAAGACCTAATTATCCATACACCCATATAGTACTAGTACGCAGTTAGGTTAGAAGAAACCCATTTACAAAGTCTTGGTTTCACTGGAACTCGAACCAGTATCTAAACTAGCTTGTCTCTAAGCTGCAAGTGTACTACCAGATGAATGACGAAGTCATACAGAGAGGTCAACACTTTTCATTTTGAACCCAGATACCCATTTATTCCATTGTCACAGGAAACCCACCAGATGATCTCGTGGATTGACTGCCTCGACAGAAATCCTCAAACAATTCACGTCAGGATAAGCCCACGCCATAATTATATTGTTCCAACGAACTTAGAACGATTTAAAAACCACGGAAAGGGATGTAGTGGTCTCGTAAAGCTTTTGAGAAAGTTTAAAAATTTGGTTTCACCATACAGGTGACTAATCGTCAGTATTAATAATGGTCTGTTTGGAAGCACGCACGCACTCCCTCTGCAGGTTATGAGTGGTTTTTCAAATGAAAATGTTGATCACGTTAATTAAGCACGTTACTTATGCTGCTTCTATGAATTCCTTGCGTGAAGGAAAAATCGGATCGGGTGACCTTAAGAAGAAAATCCACTGAACTGTAACTATCGCTCGTTGTTTCGACAGTTTCGGGGTGATTGGCAGGAACTTTAAAAGCTTCGACACGATTGGCCAAGTTGTCAGATAAGTAACAACTGCGTTGTTAATGGGTTTGGTTGAAGTATGTTTTTGGTGGGTGCCTTGTTGTAAGACTCACACATTCCCTTGTACAACGGCAAGAAAATGATTATACCATTGTGGGTGGGTGGAGGATAGAGAGTAAGCCTTCCACACTCAGTCTGCGATAGGCTGTTGTAAACTAGTTGCGTAGTTGTTTCCGGGTAATGTGTGATTCAAGAAAAGGTGATCCGAAGGGCACTGGTCTCTCTTGCAATATCGCTCTTGAATAATAAGTGAATGGATATGGCCTTATTTCCCACATCGGTAAGAGGATCTTGCAGTTCAACTCCGGGTACGTCTTGAGCTATAACGTGATGTGGATAGTCACTTTTCAATAAAATATCAGTGGCTGCTTTTAAGGTTCGTTCTGAAACGTCTGCGAAACAAATATTTATTGTTCTACTGGTAAGACAACGGAGGCTATTTCTTCCGTTTTTAAGGTGCAAACTAAACCAAAGGTTTGTACTGTACAATTGGTGCCTCTGTGTCGCAAACAGAGTGTTGTAAAACTTTATCAGGTAGCTATTGAAGTTTACATGCAAGAAGTAAAAACAGTTTTCTGATTCCATGTCGGAAGTACATGATAGAAAAATACACCTGATCGGACGGGTGAAAACTAAAAGGCAAATCGTGTCCACCAAATGGTGTTGGATTTTGTTATAAACTATGACATAAAACTCCGAAATAGGTCTATATTATTTGGCAACCACTGTCGTTTTTGAGAAAGAGCATTTCAATGTCGTCCATAAAAGCCAAGACCGATACTAACTTTCGGTCTCGTGCGCTCAACAACAATGTGTAAATGTGGCCTCAAAATGGTTGCAGTCACCAGTTACTACGCAGTACAGATTGCAGGACAGGATTTAGAATAATTGGTTTCAGCAGGACAATGGGATATATTTTAGCTATTAATTACACTAGTGACTGAGGTATAGATGTGACTTCCTGGCTGGGTTTCCCACTCATCAACGGAAAGCACTGAGGACTTAGTACGTAAACTGATCTCACTTGGAGTGTATCAAACTGATAAGCAAGCATGTACACGCTCGCCAGTTGTGTTACTTGTCCCACTTGGCAGTCAAACGGAGGCTTTAGTGGTTGAATGGGTAAATCATCATCTGCAAACTTATCCAGTGCAGAAACTCAGGCGTTTTTTGCACAAGTACGCCAGCTTGCAGTGCTCGACCATCGTAGCAATGTTCGCGATCTGAAGAAGAGAACCACTAATGCCTATATGTGAGAGGTTTGCGCTGGTTACCGGTAAACTGTTAAATGCGTCATTTGGTTATACTTGATCATTGCTCCTGGACTTCCACAAATGTAGGTACTGCCTTACTGGTAGCAAATTAGCGTAGACTTGAAAGTAAAGATCACTGTTTGCCGGAACATTTGTGATAGGGATTGAGTAATTGTAATCAAAGAACATTCGGCAATTTGGTTTACAGGAGTGAGACGTATCACTTCTGTAGCGAAGCTATCTGCAAATCAGATGAACGAGTTACAAATTTGAAGACAAAATTGAAATTGACACGGTGGATCAGGTAGAGTGATCAGAGAAACAGTTGCTTTCGAAGAAAGTAGATACGGAATCACAATTCTGTTGTGTTAAAACTGTCGTTTTATTCAGCTATTGGTGCAAATTACTTCGGATGATCGAAGACCGGCTACCATCTGCCCGAAAGTTCAGTCCGGTCAATTTTAGTTGGCGTAATTGGCTTTCCTATTTTGAATTAACTGATCAGGGTCTAACACCCTAACTTACTTCGACAAGCTTTTCTCATGTTTGTTTGGTGTTCACTTGTTCTAACTCCACATTCTGAGGTAGTCTGCCACACAACAATCTGTGTGTAATGCGAGCAATTTTTTATATTTACGCAACTGCTAGTTCTCTGAACCGCCACCTATATTCAACACAATACTGTCTTTCTTTTCTGAAAATAGATCTGATGTCTAACTTGTCCTAGACTCTGCAGCTGATTTCTTGAATGGGATAATAGTATTCCTCTTTTTATTCCCTCTGTATTTTGACACTCTCCGTTTAGTGTTACTTTTTTGACTGAAATTCGTGCGATCGATATGTTGTTCATCGTACTTAAAGTGAGTGGTGTTTTGAAATTTGATAATCAGTAGCTCACTGCTAGGGAATAAATGTTCAGAATGTCTGAAGGGAGAGCATCTTCAAAGGACTAGGGGTTTTATAGTTCACTATATCCGACAAAGTATTCAGCAGTATTACAGTTTCACTGTTCGCCACAGACGTGATGAATTCTAGCTGAACCGGTTTGGAAATCCATCCGGAGCAGTTGATCTCCCCAGATGATTTGGAGGACTCCATATGAGATATTGGGACTCACGGACTGGCTCCAAATGTCAAATGTCTAAACCTCAGGCTTGCCTTCGTAGCTCAGCCGATAGAATATTTGCCGTCTCTTGGCATGCTGTGGCTGGTTCGATTCCCGTCGAAGACCAGATTTCGCATAGGTTGGGTCTCTTTTGAACTAACAGTGAGTTGCATAAATGCAGATCGTGGTTAACTGCGAAACAAACAGGATAAACTAGGCCGCGTGCTACATGTTCATAAAGTTTGGCTGTTCACTAAAATAATGAACATTATAAAACTGCATGAGTGAAATCTCGTGAAACACGAAATGGAAGATTCTTGACTAAAAAGTTCGGTTCAGACAGATACATTTGAATAAGTGAAACAAGTGTTGGAAACCAGTGAAATCTACCGACGAGCATTGCGCTAAAAATTAACAAATGCCGACACTTCTCTTATAAAAAAAAGGCTTTTAGATGCAAGTGTTTGGTTTATAAAGAAGGCACTAATTAAAAATCCACTGGTTGCATTTGAATAATATAATGTGTGCGGATCTGTAGAGCATCCTGAACTGCGAGTAGAACCTAATAAAGTAAGCAGTGACGAACATTAGGATATTTCAATTTTGTTACTGGGAATGACTAAGGGCATCGTTACGTGTCAACGTGAAATTCCAGGTTGAACGCTCACACTCTAATTTATCTCTCAATAAAATTTATCACCAACTTGATGTTAACACTTCTGTGGATGAGCAAATGTCATTCGTACACGGAAGAGGACGATAAGTTGAGAAGGTTCAGGAAAACAAAGATGAATGCAACCTGGTCGATCCTGATTGCTTGGGTTGACGAGCTGGACCGAATGGCACGAGCTGCACGCCTATGTTATATATAAAGATCATACCGTGGCTTATAGACGTCAGATAAGTGTAAACTGGCAACTACGCCGGAGAATCTGTGGTAGAAATGATTGGCCCGAACGTCCGAAATTTTTCTGGAAAATCAGATACGGGTCATTTGATCAACAGGAATCTTGGAGTCATCACAGTGCCTAAATCGCGAATATTGGGCAGTGTACAAAAACAGAAAACACTTGCAGATAAAACCAAACGCAGATTAAATTGCCGGATTCTCGAACAGCATATCGCATAGTTGGGGGCTGAACAAAAATGAATGGGTAAATTTTCGAGTCTGTTAGTCCAGGATTTAGACCATGGAGACCATTGCTTTGGGGAATTGGAAACGGAAGCCATCGATTGAAAGGGGTGGCACGGAGAAACTCACCGAAAGACAAAATAAGCGGACTGACTCAAACAACAATCAGTACGTTTATTAATATGTTAGGTTTTTTTAAAAGCCAGGCAACACTAGAGTGGTGACCACATCTTTAGATAAAATATGACAACACTATCTAACTACAAACATATCTCGACTAAAGTGTATCATTTGTGTGATCAGTGTCACCAAAAGAGAATGAAACCAACGATGGCTCTTACGACTTTCATATTAGCGCAGTTGAAAGATGACTTGGATTTTAGTTTACACGAAAAACATTGTAAATCTCACAGGTAATTACATCAATTTATGTGAAAATTATCTCACGAGCTATTCAGGTTGATCAATATTTCAAGGAATTAAACTTCAAGAAGGTCCTCTGTTTTATGTGAGATATGTCGTCAGACGATAAGATAGACAAAACTCAACCGATTTCAACCCGATACCATCATTAACATAAGATCGACAATTGCTTGATGGCCTTCTAGGGCACATCTTAACCAAGCTAGTTGTAAGAAATCACTTAGGAGAATGATGACAGTGCACATCAATGGGCTGGCTCAATAGTTGTATGGTAGTCTTTCGCCTGGTGAATCGTTGGTAAAAATCTGTGTCTAATAACCATATCACGATTGTACATTGTAATGGTCCCAGCTTAGTATGTGTGAAGATATTCCCGCTCTGCTTTACTGATGTAACATTTTCTGATACATTATGAGAGATCATAAAGTTTATAAGCGTACTAGAGAGTGCCAATTTATTGCGTCCCAATGAGTAGAGAATGCCGGCTCAAAACTTTCAGTTACAATTTTGAGGACATTAAAATTCATAATCACGGTGCTCTTCCTCAGTCCGATCGAGTGGTAATTGAAGAGCGATATTCGACACGTGAAATGCGCTTTCGTCCAACATCGATAACCTAATCGAGTGCAGTATTTTCAAGTGGCAGGTGGTGTCAATGACCATCTTCAGTAGTCGTTTTAACCCAATAAGGCCTCACCTGTATGACACAATCCAAGGAATCGAACTCACTGCCTGCTAATATCGGAATGGTGCTAACGAGTGTTGAATCTGCCCTGGCGGATTCCGGTTCATCGTGCACACCGTGAAACCAACAATTTCAGTTGAGACGGTCTGATATACTTAACGACCCTAGGATCCCCAAAACCGTCAAAACGATAGTCAGAGAAACCGAATTTTGTATGGTCTTGGTGAAAGTTCGTGAACTAATAATTCTTATTTCCCACAAATGTGAATGAACCTGGTGTCCGAATGAACTGTCAAGGGAAAACCAATATATTTGGTTATGGTTGATTCACAACAGGTCACCGAAAACGGTCTACATGTAAACTCAGTAAAATAACTGGGTTCAAATGGCGATGCGACGGATTATAAATGCAAGGCTCATAAAAGTTTTAAAAAGCACGTAAATCAAGTTAAGAAGAAGGTGAACTTTGCTACTGAATGCCGAATTTTTTCAGACACTTAGACCATCGTATTTGCCTGACCACAAGCACACAAAGAAGATTGAGATGCACCCTCTACAAACAAGTTAAGCATTCTGCAACAAATGAAAGCATACTAATTCTACTGAAAGTATCATTACTTTTAATTGAATGGGTTCCAAAATCCAACATGGCAGTTCACATCAGGGGATCACGGGAACAACTATAGGCTGGTGCCAATTTCAGTTTCCGCCGGGATGTCAATCCTCGTCTTGCCTGATGTGACTGTTTATGTGGCGGTTATCCATTTCTAGGAACACACTTCGGCTAATCAACACTAGGAGTAGAAGAATCACGTAGGTGGACGATGTCCCAAACTTTTCGATCGTGTGAGGGTGGGAAGCAGCTTGTGGCAAGGTGATAGTCCTGACGGACATCCGCAGGAATACTGTCTCCAAAACTCAGACGAAATGTTGGGCTATCCATCAACTGTTTGCATAGAACCCCAACAACGTTATCTCGTCGTCCAAGAAAACCAGTATGATCCAAACAATGATAAATCGCTAGGTCTCAAAATCCTGATATTGAAGGATCACTATTTATGAACCACCAGCAGAAGGCTGCCAATTATTCGTTCAACTTCTGCAGTGTTAGTAAGGAGCGCTTCCTTGTTCACAACCGAATGGTCAGTCATGGGAGCAGGTACCTGCCATGGATTTTCAGTCAGCGGTTGGTCTCAGTTAAGTTGAAGCACAAAGTCACTTTATGGCGCACCAAACGCGCAACGTTATTCATGGTATTAATGTTGATCATCTGCTTCGCAGTAAGGCTTGCAGCCACTTCTTCAGTTCCAAGTACGCGTAAGTAACGCTGACACAGCTATGGTCATATATGGCATCCAGGGCATCTCCTGTGCTTGACCACCTCATAACTTCCACCAAAAACGAGTCGGTTAACAATGGGTAAATCAATTTTAAGTGGGTAGCACGAACCTGAAAACAAGTGAACACCCAACCCTATCGCTTGTGTTCCTTTCTAGCTATCCTTTCCTATAATGGACTAAGATAACTGATTCAGATGCATTTGAACAGATTTCTGATAGCAATCATTTCCATAATTGAAAACACAGCAATCAGTTGCTCACGTTGTTCATAAACGAGAGATTTTCACTTATAAAATCTACTGATTCTAAGATTGACAGTCACCAACCACTTCATTACATCAATTCCGTCTATATGAATATAAAATATATACCGTTGGCACCTCTATGGT
>QNGE01002613.1:9809-22600 GCA_008508345.1 Paragonimus westermani
CAGTAAAATATCACTAATCAGGGTCAGCATATCTCGGGGAAGACGCGGTATAAGCTGCGAGAACTTGTCTGAGTCATTTGTTATGCGCCGGTTGCCGAACTCTACTTCCAACACAGCGAACCACAGCTCTGGATCGAGATCCCCAAAAGCGGGAACAACTAGTGTGATCAACGACAGCGAAGACGAGAATTCGTACTTCACCTCCTTAGTGGCCATAGCGACCAAGCGAACGGAAATGATACAAATATATATAGGAACTATATATATATATAATTTACGCACCCAAAAAGTGATGAGGGGATGGAAAAAATGAACTCAGGTATACACTGATATATATATCCTAAACGGGCTCACCAATTTGCAGAGTTCAGACGGGCTATGGCCGATCAATTACGAACAACGCAACGAGTAGACGAGAAATATATTGTGGACACGTAAAATCGACGAGAGCGAACGAAGAGCGAGATGGAACGTCAAAACAGCAAAACGTCACGCGAGCAGGCACCGGAGCGGAAACGTTCGAGTGCGCGGGTGGTCTGCCGGTAACCGTACTTGTTCAAACAAAAGTTTAAACGCACAAAAAATGTGGTGGAAGGGCTAGAGTACAAATGCTAACTGTAACTTCAACACAGTTAGCCATGAACAAATAGGGTCGCTACACAGGTAACTGTCCCACTAACTTCTTCTTCGGACCTGAAACAGGGAATGTCGAAGATTTTCTTCCACTAGAAAGTTCCTCTCATCCGAAGATGTACTTTCCGGTTGCTTACATCCCCCAACCATATTCTGATTCATATGAAATGGTCAGAGCAACATTTTAGCTGTGGGAAATTGTTCTTTTGAACATTCAGACTGCGCCGGATGCCCCCCTATTACAACCGTTTGGACCTCCCATGTTGGCGTGGGCTAATTGAAGTTTTCCAACTTGACCTTGTGGCAAAGCAAACATTCCTTCCATAGAAACTATAAAAAAACGAGTCGATATTCATCGTTGCAATAACATGCCGTAAATGGCGAGCTCTGTTGTTGAACGGAACGGCGGAATCTGCCGTTATAACATATCCGCACCTAATATACAATTAATGCAGCCTGTCCGTCGTGAGCTACAAGTTCAACATTGTCTGTTTTCTATTTTCGAATGCATAAGTCTAACGTGTTTTAGCCTATTCCGCACACTCTCTAGATTTTAGTCAAGATGCCCTGGCGATCGATCCCTCCGCCTTGAAAACCTTAAGCCACTGTGATTAGCTACTTCATCGCACTCGTGCCTCACTTAAATGATCACTTCATAGGTCATATGGAAACTATCCGCAGCCCACATACGGCTTCCTCAGCTGTACCGTACAGCCTACGGCTGGCTGGATGAACTCCCGTGTCAGCCAACGTTGTTCGGTGATTGTAAACGAAGTAGCTGTGGGATATACGGGGACCTCCGTCCTTGTGTGATACATGGATGACGGGGGTACACTGAAACACCTTAAAATTACAGCGCCATGTTACCATACAGAACACTCACAACACACCCGTGATTCAGAACTTCATCTCGTCTGCTGTCCTTGATATGGTACACAACGAAGGTAGCACTGCTCGCGCATCACACACGCAGGGTTTGTCTTCCAGAAATCAGGCAGTACTGTGTACGTGTTACAATTTTTCCAAAGGCAACTCGTTCTAGTTTCAAGGCGTAATAATCGCGGGTAAACGTGGAATTCAGCGAAAGCGTCACGACGGAATCCTCCGGAAAATAAGGTTGGAACACTCAACTGAGGTTAACCAATCCCGCCATCATGCACGAAAACTGGTTATTTGCCGGCCCACGCAGATGACCCTCAATTTATGCTACACAAGAGCAGGTGAATAGCCACTGAGTCCACGTCAGCCCGTCGAAACTTCACCACCATGAGTCCAATTTCAGTTTCAGCCGTTTCGGTGGACGGGGAATTGTCAACCGGCAATGATCGGAAAAAACTACGGCCGCAAGCCCACTTTCCGGTTTGGGACGGGGAAAATGGGCCATCTAACGCCCCAATCCTCCTTCTTGCTGTAATATTTTTCGAAGCCATGAAGTGAGTTTTAGTTATCGTACACATATTTCTTGTTACTAGGGTGTCTGTTAGAGTATAATTTGAGAAGTGCTTAGTAGTAACTAATTTTTAACTGACCTGAGAGTTACATATGACCCCCTGGTTGAACGCATTAATCATTCAATAAACTCTACTGTGAACCTTAGGATCTAAGCTTGCAGTCTTCATTTACCTGTTTACATTGCATGCCGTAGTGGATCCAGACACCATGTAAGGCCCGTGTATGAACGCACAACCAAAGTGTGATGAAAATACGAGGAGTCGACTCACAACAGTCCGTGAATGTGCAATGTTTTAGAGTTCCACTGTGCTGATTGGTCCGTCATGCTGTTCCAAAGGTACTTGAGTCCACAGCGAGGGTACTTGTGGTTACAGGTAAATCCGGGGAGGTGCTGCAATAGACCGTTGGTTCCATGAATCATTTGCCTTCCAGATCGAACCAGAGCATAAAAATAACGCACGGTCTGCAGAGTTGGAGAAAACTTCCTGTGTTTTTGATTCATCCGAATCAGCTGGTTTGAGTAGCAAGTGTATATGTGATTCTGAGAAAGTCAACAAGGCGCGGAGAACAACGAAAATTACGAGACACAACATGCCTCACAAACGTTCCAGAACTCTCCGCTAGAGCAATAGGTAGGGAATGAGACGGTCGAAAAGAAGCCACATGAAGTTACCGTGTGAGCGGCGAAATGGACGGGAGGTGTGCGCGGTCAAATCAGTGTTTTTGGTGGAAGGTACGGAACTGTACATCGCCAGGGGGTTCAGTGAATCACCAAATTGTCTGCGTGGCCAAGCAAACAAAACGGTTTCGTCCCGGACGTTACAATCGTCTGGCCACCATTTGTACCGAAGTCGGCCTGCATCGCAAACAGGAGTCGTGCGGACCTCGATTTACAGATAGAGATAGTCGGTCGACAAAACATTCACGAACGCATTTTCTGCTGTGCCACGATGCAAGCCTCAGCCTAACCGAGAAGTCGAAACGAATCTATTATTTTATCATCTCGCTTACACATCTAGGCACCACGACTGAAATCCTTACTCAAGACGCATCCCGATGGGCATACATCAGACCGTGCAACCACACAGAGGTAACATTTGTGGTTTACGAGCAAACCGAGCCAAAGGGAGAAAACCAGCAAGTAACCGTTACATCATAGCGGAGGCAAAAATAGTAATCTGAAAAATGGAAGAATATACATTACGAAAGAAAAAATTACAATTCTGCAATAGATAGTCTGGACTTGAGTCAATACTCGAGTTGAAAACCACTCACACTTGATCACAGCCTTTGCATTCAGAAAGATTTTCCAGTCAACCTGGTTCGAAAAGAAGCGCTAGACTCCGGTTTCGCTCTGATTAGAGCTTGGCAATAGTGAATATCCTCATCACGGCCGGGATCTGAGCTCCGGCCACGCTTTCATGAAGCAACCATGTTGAACACTGCATCATTGACCTCATATAAGGCACTACCAAATTACGGAATCTCAGCTCATAACCTCGTATCAAGTGCATAATACCAGATGAGGCTGGCTGGGAAGTCTACCTGAATGCGAATGCTGTGATCAATTGTGAGTGATGTTCAGCTGAAAAATAAGCCATATCCCCGACTACTCATCAGTAATCTAAAATATTGCCTTGCATGTTTAATGAGTTCAGTGATCTCGACCTGTCTCGGAAGTCCTAATCGCGGGGTTATCGATTGGAGTTAACAGGCAGTAACTGTGTCTCCTCTCGAGACGATCGGGCAACCTGATCATTGCTCACAAGCGAGAGTGTTGGAGCGTTCAGATTTGATCATTCGGTCGTGCCTCATGTAGGGTGAAGAGCGTAGTAGTCAACACGGTTGCATCGTGACGGAATGGCCGAAGTTCAGATGCCTGCCGTGACACGAGTAAGCACTACTGATGAACTCTACTGAGAGCGAGACTCAAGTGTGGTGCTTGTTTTCGGAGGAGGCTGGCCGGACTATCTGTCTGAATGCAGATGCTCCGATCAAATATGAGTGATTTTCAACTTGAAAAATTCATTTTTCCTTCCGTTGATCCTTCTATATCCACTGTTGTTTTTACGATCCACTCCACTGAAAAATGTGATGTGGGGACGTTGCGTAATCAGGTCACACTCTACCAGTTAAATCTTTTCCTTCACTGCTGTACGGGCCGTGTTACCCCCATTGCGATCGTTGTCTCCTTGAATCCACCGTTCGACGAAGGGATGAATATTTTCCTCCAACTTTGAGGTCAAGTTGTGTACAGTCCGGATGGTAGATAAAGAAATGATAGCTAATGGAAGTGACGCGTACAGACAACGACTTCGCACAACAGAGTATCCACCGATCAGGCTCCGTTATCAATACCCAGTAAGTTCACAAGACCACCGACTTCGTTTCAGAAAACCGAAGCACAGACCGCATGCCCATTCGCCCACTGTATACCCACGATGAACTTCTTATAACACGCGGTCTGAAAACGCGGTGTGATAAGAATAATATCATTTGACTGCCTGTCCCAAGTACATTGGTTGTTACAGCCTTTCTTGAAACTTCTAAGTGCCTCCCGATCGGTCAGAGGGAATGCAGTTGGGATGGCACTCTAAATGATCTTCACCTGGAGGAGGCAACTCTGGACGGGACTGGAGAAGCCCAAGACCAGTTGGGCCAAATATCACCCAGTATGGCCTACATACGCACCAAGCGGTTGTCCATTGGCGTAATCAGTTCCTTCGAATGCATCATTTGGCTTTCAAAACGATACATTATTCGGTTTACATGGTTTTTTGAGTTCGTGTTGGCGGACTACTCAGACATCCGTGATGTGGACGGAGGGAGAATGTGCAGAATATTTCCGGGCTGTTCAAAACTCACGTGCAACATAGTGATGAGATAACATGAACCAAGACAAATTGTGGTCTACATCTTGACGACGTTCAGTTGTTCCATGGGGGGTTACGAAAATGACTTGCTAACACGCATCCTAGGAAAATGTGTTGCCTGTAAAACTTCGCTTGCGGAAGACGACGCAAAACTTTTGCGCTAGCATAAAGTGGAGATAAAGAGGGCACTCACTCGTTTTCTCTTCTTATATTCTGGCAACACAAGATTAGTGACATCCGTAAGAATGAATTCCAATTCACGTCATTACAAAAAACCAGTGCTTCCCAAAGTACGAAGTTCGTGCAACTGAAATTCACCCACAGGTGTCGGTGTGGGATGACAACAGTCACGCATGGCTGGTAATTGCGACATCATCCATTCTCAAAACTCCGAAGTGTGATCAATTTGTAATTTCAACACCGCAGTATTCATTCGCTTGAGCGTGAGTTTCCAACAATTGAAACGTGCCAAAAGTTGCCGGTGCTCACAGGTCAGAAGAAACGACAAACTTCACTGCATAGTGTGTAGGAGGGAAATGATGACCAGCTGGTCATCATCAGGGGTGTGGACGCATTCACATCTAATCGAGGACAACGACTTCAACCTAGTGGCGGTGGCTATGACCGATGTCCGCTAAATGCGCAGGTCGGATGAAAGGGAAGCGTGAGGGTGAACATCACACGCGGACGAGGGGTACACAGAATATCACATCGTTCTGCATCTAGCGAGTAGAGTACGGCTTTTGCCTATCAAAACATAATTTTCCGGGAGGTGCAAGCAATGTAGCACCTGTAGCATATAAAAAACATGTCACGCCTCTATTTAACTGGATGACATGGATTAGTTTCATTCGCTGGTACACTGTTGCACTGTACGTGAGTAAGCATGGGTATTCAAATACTCGTTTATACACTTGGGTAGCCAGCTGTTTCGTTCCCTTAACTAAACGGAGGATGCTACTCATGAAAATTTCGAAATAAAATGCCTAATAACTGTGCAGCTGTTTAAACCGCTAAACATCATCGCAAATGTGGGTGAGATAATGCACATTATAACCCAGTCGATCGTCCCCATTCAGATAAGCAAACTGATTGACAGACTTAACAAGTAAAAACCAGGCACAGTCAGTTAGGTGACAGCGCATACCGGGATGACCAGCAGTGCGTACTTCCCACATCTCGGACACAAACGGTTGCAGATAATCATCGACGGGATCAGGACGTTCACGTCCACAACTCCAGTCGACAATGAATGGGGTGATTGTAATTACGCGATGCGATCGACTGTTCATCATAACTTCGTATCGAGGAGGCCACGAAATAGTACCCCGTCTATATTAACTTGCATTGTGATACGGTCACCGCTGGTAAAGCCCCGGCGGTAGTGAACGTTCCGCAGACGCGTCGGCATCTTTACGAGTACGTAACAACCACCAATATGCATTGTTTTATGCACACTCGGAAGGGATCTGCGCAATATATGTGGGTCAAGCGGTAACTCAGTTTTGATAAAGCCAACAGTAATTTTGATTCGGTAGGCGCAGCCGAGTTGGAGGTAGATTGCGAACAACCGGATAGTACCCGGAATACCAGATGTTGCAGGCGACTGACTGACTGCGACAGAAATAATCATACAATGGAGGAACGAACCACCAGGGATGGAATTTTTATTAACAGCACTTGATCCGGCAAAAAATGTCGTGATAGGAGCAGCAGGTGCAACATCTAAACCAGTTCTCATAGGTTTATGCGATATTTCTGCATCACGGCACGAAAAAGTTACGCAATGTTTACACTGCAGGCTGCACTAATGTCGTCTTTCGTATGGGGTCCTCCTGCAATCAACATGATACATACCCTCCGTCCAGCACATGTAACCCGCCCCTTTCATGCCTTATGCGTCTACCAGTAGTCCATACACCATGCTATCGTTCCAATTCACTCAGTTCTGTTATGAGTGCTGGTGAAAGCAATATATGTTTTACGCACGTGCAAGTAAAAATTGGCAATAAGCCTGGATTAGGGAATCCGAGAGCATGGAGTACATCTGACTCATCTACAAAGCTTCCAGGAAAACTGTGATTGATGATAGTTTCCAGAATTATACTACGGAACCGGACTAACCACGCACAAAATAAATGTAACCGCGAACGCGCGTTCGCTGAAAGTACTCATTGAAAAAAACGTTCAAAAATGGGGACGGTGGAGAACTCATGCAACTGAGACGTTGTGATTAAGGTAATGTCTTAGAAATTTTAAATCTTGTTTAGCTACGCGAATGAGCACAATAATTGAAATTTCTCAAGTCAGCGGCCAAAACACGCCACACTTGTAATTTCGTTAACCCACTTCTCTTGC
The DNA here is from genome assembly GCA_008508345.1 of Paragonimus westermani. Classification (NCBI taxonomy): domain Eukaryota; kingdom Metazoa; phylum Platyhelminthes; class Trematoda; order Plagiorchiida; family Troglotrematidae; genus Paragonimus; species Paragonimus westermani. The sequence goes on from QNGE01002613.1 coordinate 17,126, forward strand.
TCTTATTCCAGTGATCTCTGCAGATGACGGATACCGAAATACCGCAGTTGGATAGACCGATCGTCCGTCACTAAGTACATCCCCAGACTTCCCTATATACGTACTCCCCCCAACATTCCCATTCCGTATACCTCTTTTGATGAAACATGTGTTTGTGTAACATCTGGTCGATACACGCTGTCTGCTGTGTTATCGTTCTCCCTATGTTCCGTGGTCGTGTTGTTGTGACGAGCGTGAATTGTGTCCGTTGTTCCGTGTAGTTGCTGTTTGATTGTCCTTTCTTTGAACGTTCCTCTCCATATTTCAGCCCACGATCAGTCGACTTGAATTTGTATCTGCTCTGTTCGCTCCATCAATTAAGAGGCTTGCGCGAGCGACTAGGTGTTCGGCTCGATTTTCTTAATTGTCATTGTCTACGCGTATTTGTGACTAACTGGTGCCCTGTGCATCAAAAGTTGCATACGATTGTTATTATCCGTTGTCGGATGACACTGATCTGTGGCGTATCGAACTTTTTAGGTCCCATAGTATTCTATTTTTTCCGCTTTGTCGATTCCGTTTTATTTCCGAATCACTGGAGACCGACAGTTTTATATCGCATGTTGCTCGGTCCCATCGATAATGACCTGTGTTATGTCTGTCAGCGCTGGGACTCAGCAGACACTATCTAAGGCTGCGAGCGTTTGCTGCCGGTAGGGGTGTGAAATGGCCGTACGAAATGGCATACAGTGCTACCGGTGTCAGAAGTGGTATCACTTCGGATACACTGGCATCAGCGAACACCAGTACAAGCAGCTAGCTTCTCGAATGTATCTGCATGATCTGCAGTTTTGACGAAGGCCAAGGGACCGCTCTGCTGCGAACTGGTCACACACACCATGACAAGTAGAGTGACGCAGAAAACCTGCAACTAAAAATGCGGGGATCTTCTTAACTCTGTAGTTCATTTCTCCCATGAGTTTAGTGCGTGCGCGCACTAAATTGACGTTTCCTCCCGTGTACGCAGAAATACCAGACTCAAAATGAAAATACAAATAATTGCAAGACCGAAAATTTATTATGCGATAATTACACATGGTCTCGTTCAGCGCTAGACGACACCAATACGCGAATCAGCTATGGAGGATAAGGGTCCGACCGTCGAGCGCGCGAGCAAGCCGGAAGAAGCGTGTGTCGCGCTTGGCGCGCATCCGCCGACAAGCATGCCAACAAACAAACGCGACCTCATGCAACAGGCAGACGGCAGGCGAATATGCTTAAGGTCCTATGAACAATGTGAGCTAAGATTTTAAGAAGGATTTTACACATCGTATAGCAGGCAGACCGGGGATATCTCCATGTCCTTACGTGAGTAGTAGGATAGAGGAACACCAACGGACTGTGCGAAATAAAGTCGGAACTGCAGTCTCTAAATCGATCCAGAGCACTCACCCTCCTTGTGTAACAATCACTAAGAAGGCAGTTACTCTGTCAACTGCGCACATAGAGGAGGCGGCAGTAAAATGAAGGAAGAAGCTATCAGAGGTGTAGTGCTAGATCCTGAATTCGTACGCCCAGAGTTTCCCCAACCTTATGCTGCCGTGAATCGGAAATCGCAGGGAGAAAACGATGAATCTGCAAACAAACTTTATTTATTGGTTTACTCACCGTTCACAACAGACTTCAACGTAACAATTAAGGGGTGCTAGGGAGCTGGACGTGAGAGCACCTTGAGCACAACCGTACAGCAGCCGCCAGAGGGGAAGAGTGCGCCGGCGGAAATTTTCAGTCGACCTTCAGAATTCAAACAAGTGTTAGACTGGTTAAGCGGCGTTCCTAACGGTAACAGCTCAACATTGTTATCCTAGTGAACGTAACCCACAGCAGTAGATATGATTTGGATTCATCATACAGCTACGAGCATAACTGCGATACATTTGCCGGCCCACTAACATTGACGCTAGTGGTTTGTAGTAGGTTCACATATACAAGGTAATGTGAACAGGCGCGATGGTACTGGCAAGGCAAATCTCACGTCGCGGGGAGTTTATAATTTTGGGGACATCGGAGGTGATCTCAATACAGAGGAATGTTGGAACTGATCCAACAAAATACAACCCTCTCAGTTATCACTATCGACAATCGATCGACAGTGAAAAGCCAAGTCTCAGCGCGTTGACTTCGTATATTATTACCGACCCAGGAAAATAGAGAGTACAGAGAGAGACACGTCAAGCTAGCGAGGCACGGAGCGAGTTGTGATTTTAGCCCCGGGCCGGATGTTACAAAATGGGTAGCTTGACTAAAACAAAAGTAGGTACAGAACCAAAATCATAGAAAATGTACAGATGAATGCGACTATCAAAATATCATTTATTATAGTCGCTACATAGCTCTCCCCCAGAAGGCTAGTAAGTATTACACAGGCCTTCGTTATTGCAGCGAGGGAGGGAAAATCACATATCACGTTTTTTTAGAATGATCACAGTTACAAGGTGATACACGCAAAGAATGATTGCACGTGATAGGGAGTGTCAAAGTTCGGGGGTGGAGGAGGGTCGGTCCAAAACATTTGCTGCGCTGCTATGGTTTAATTATTTGTGTTATTTAGTCTTCGGTGCGTTTCTTGTCTATCGCAGCGGGCTGCCCAACCCTAAAAACTCTTGAGAGAAAAGGGGGGTAGGTTTGTCCAGTGCTGTACGATAGGTCTATGGGAGTTGTCTCTCCACGCACCATATCCGAATCGTCTGGAAGAGAGAAAACAAGGTGAAGTACCCGCAGGACAGGCGGAAAAGGATAACTCACCGTGTAAACGTATCCGGTGGACTAAATAATTTCACAGTCGGAGTTTCGTGGACACTACAACTTCGAGTGTCACTGCCTTTGGTTCCCTTCTTCTTTGTTATCCTGTCTACAGTTGATAGACTCAAAAAAGAAAAAGATTAGTAGGCGAATAGACCTGGTCCAGAACCATGCCAAGGAATAGTACGTGGTGTTTAAACTGACAGGTATCCTCAGGCAGGTCGTGCGAGTGGATGCCAGGTGAACTGAAATGAAGCAGATAGCGTTAGTGTTATCCGCGCAACCGCTCAGTGTGAAATGCTGTTGGCCTAGAGATATCCATGGTTTGCACAGACAAGATGGATTATTCCTTGCAAACGTGCGCAAACAATCTCATATGGCTTAACAAAGCTTCTGACAAGGTGTTGCAAAAACAAATGAGCGATAGAGATCGAGGGTGTCTGTGTGTCGATGAACAAACAGGAGTGACCGTGCAGTGAGGACATTAATGCTAGTCGTGTTTCCCTTGCAGTACCTGCGTTAGGTAGTGCTTACGACGTTGCAGGGTCCGATGCCGGCTGAAATGTGCCATGGCCGAAACTGCACTCGCGTGAATGAGCGACAGAGGTGTTCTCTGGGTCGGTCCTGAATGTTAAGAATTCCTGATCTCGTGCGGGAATAACCTACCGAGGAATGGTGTTGTGGCAAGCGTTAGTGGTTCGAGCCGTGAGGACGTTTAATCCGAGGTGTTTACCGTGCTGCTTACGACTGTAAGAGCTACACCGTTGGAAAGATGTCCGATAGATGGCCAATGAAACCAGAGCTGCCAGATTGGTTGACCCGTGAATATCAAACTAGGTCAGATGCTGGGTGTGCGTCGCCTTGATGAGGCGTAGATGCAGGGTTTGTGCACCGTTTGGCTGCAGTCAGCTTTTGACTGCGGTATATGGTGCCTGGATGATATACTAGGTCAAAGACATAGAGAACGGCTTGAAGAAAGTTCAAGCCGCGTCGCGAAGCAGCGATTTCTGCTCCTAGAGCCTCAATGTCTGATAGACCACCTTGTCGGGACCCACATGCGCCTACTTTAGAACGTTTAGTAGATTGTGGTACATTCAAGCAATCTAGTTGCTGAAAAGGCTCCATTACTTGATCAGCCATGTTTGCTGTCTCGGCAAGAGTTTGTGAACGTGCAACGGAGGGCTACGTCTGTGTGAGAGTTGCCGATGATTTGTTGCGTTTGCGCTAGCGGCGTTGTAGGGCGTTTGTCAACTAGCTTGAGGTCGTGGAAAATTTTCTGTACTCGGGTCTTTTCGGTTAACAACTGCTCCTTTTTTTATAAAAGGTCTCGTACTTGAGCTATACGGTTGGTTCACTATAACATCGTGAAGTTGTGAGGTAACTTCGCTCGGAAACCTAACCACTGGCAGAACCCTGTTTGATCAGACGAAATTCCGTTGTTGAAAAATTCTGCTTGTAAGTAATCAAACCAGAGAGAGTCATTTTCAAGGAACTGAGGGACCGCTAGAACATTAGTGCCGAAGCGGAGGCTGTCAACGTGCTTAGGTAGTACTTCGGACAGAGGGCAGTGCTTACGCGGTTCAGATATCAATAACAACTAATTAAGCTGAATTGAGGAAATATATAAATGCTTACATGCCGGACGTATACACGAACAGAGAAAAACAACTGATTACGTGTACGTCAATAAAGACAGTATACATGCAAGTACGCAAAGGAACGAACTCACCAAGACGCAAGAGACGACTGTAGCGGAACGTTCGAAATTTTCGGGCTCACCAATTGTTGGAACTGATCCAACAAAATACAACCCTCTCAGTTATCACTATCGACAATCGATCGACAGTGAAAAGCCAAGTCTCAGCGCGTTGACTTCGTATATTATTACCGACCCAGGAAAATAGAGAGTACAGAGAGAGACACGTCAAGCTAGCGAGGCACGGAGCGAGTTGTGATTTCAGCCCCGGGCCGGATGTTACAAAATGGGTAGCTTGACTAAAACAAAAGTAGGTACAGAACCAAAATCATAGAAAATGTACAGATGAATGCGACTATCAAAATATTATTTATTATAGTCGCTACAGGAAGGAGAGTTGTTTTATGGGATCGCCTTCCCAACAATATTTCCAACCGAGTTAGCTAAGTCAGTCTTAGCGTCTTCTTTCTCTCCGGACATCGTAACCCTGGTACTCGCAAGCAAGCCGCGCTCGAAGACGGTGGTGAGTAAAAGTGGCTTTACAGTCCGCCATCACTTCTCTGAAAGGCGTGTCTTTCAATCGCTCTCGGCAGAGGGTGAGACGCGAGCGGCGGACTAAGACGAAGTCACGAATCATGGCAGACTAGAAGCTGTGAATGGAGACTGAAGGTCGTAGTGTCTGCTTCTGTATTATCCCCTCAGACCCCTGTGCCTGTCGTAGAAAGCGGAGACACCGCCTGTATGGGCATTTCAACGATCAACGCCTCAAGCACATACAAGTGTATGGAGAGCACTGGAACCGCATAAAAACCGTCGTCAGAGTTACTTACCCCCAAAACCCATCAAACGGCCCCGCAGGATATTCTTCATCCCAAGGATTCGCAACGGATATAATCTGCTGGGACCGCCTACTTTGACTCGAAAAGCCCATCCCTGTAGCGACTATAATAAATAATATTTTGATAGTCGCATTCATCTGTACATTTTCTATGATTTTG
>QNGE01002613.1:27680-43748 GCA_008508345.1 Paragonimus westermani
TATATATATATATATATATATATATATATGAACGAATAAAATTAGGTAAACTCCCAAAATTCAAAACGGTTTTTCGGAATTAAGAGGTTTCGGGTTAAAATAATTTACTGCAGTCTACGGGGAAAAAAATTGCTGAAAAAAGGATCAATAATCGGCTTCACCAAATTGTAGAGGACTGGTACGTTTCTGTCTAGAATCGTGCCTATTCTCCACAATAATTAAATCAAAATAACTGATTATAGGACAACGACGTTTATTGCAAAGAGACCGGGAAAGCGAGCTGTAAGCAAAACACAACAGAAGCAAAGCGCAACAGACCAGTAGCTAGCGTCCGGAAGGTGCAAGTGCAATTGTGACCTTGGGCGGTCGAACCAACGAGAAAATCCAGACACGCAACCAAACAATGTCAATAGTGTCAACGGTCAAAATAAATAGCAAAATAGTTGGAATACGTGGCAAACCAAGAATGTCTCTACATTAGTCTAACGTAGGGTCGCTGATGTACGTTCGGACACTGATTTCGCGCCCGCATTCTCAAAATAGGGTCGTCAGAACAACTTGGAAGGACAGACCGAGTCCATCCCCACCGCCCCCCTCAATTCTAAGCTTTCTTTCCCAAGATCTTCCTTGCACACTCCTTTCTCTTTTCTCGCGAAATCCAACGAGAAAGTAGCCTTTAAGTGATTGTATATGATCTCTTTAAGTCTGTTCAATAACTTACCAGAAATCAGTGAATTCATGACACCCAACTCCACATGTTCACTTTCACGGAGATCTGGTTTACAGGTGACATCAGTGCAGTGAACTGAGTGTACCTGAGTATTCAGTCTACCGGGCTGACTTCGCCCGAGGGAGAATGGAGGGTTTGTTGGAACTGATCCAACAAAATACAACCCTGTCAGTTNCCGAGGGAGAATGGAGGGTTTGTTGGAACTGATCCAACAAAATACAACCCTGTCAGTTAGCACTATCGACAATCGATCGACAGTGGAAAGCCAAGTCTCAGCGCGTTGACTTCGTATATTATTACCGAACCTGGAAAATAGAGCGTACAGAGAGGCGCGTCAAGCTAGCGAGGCACGGAGCGAGTTGTGTCTTAGCCCCGGGCCGAATGTTACCAAATGGGTAGCTTGATTAAAACAGAAGTAGGTACAGAACCAAAATCATAGAAAATGTACAGATGAATGCGACTATCGAAATATCATTTATCATAGTCGCTACAGGTTGTGCGATCTTCCTTCAGCCGTGATTCCGGACACCCACGGTTATCGATGGCTTTCAGTCTTCTGATAAATGTGACGCTCTCTGGATTCGACTAGCACTGCGTGGTGAAGACTCCCTCCTGGTGAGGTTTGTCGTCCTCATCCGAGTTCCCCGACGACGACACCCTTCTAGTAAGCCTGGACAACTTCCTGTGATTACAACGTTTTATTCATCTGCTTATTATGGGTGTCTTTAATGCATCCAAAATAAACGGCATCAGTTTCTCACGGGCTGGATATCGGCAGAAGAAGGAGTGTCTTAATATATGGTATTCTCAAACCGCACCTAAGAGACAAAAACAGCGAGTATTTGCGCTGAGACCCCATCTGCCAACTATATATTGTATGGGGGATTATCAGAAGATATAAGGACAGGCAGGGTGTTACGAGTGGGGAAATGGGATCAGCTGGCCAATGTTACAGAGGTTGTTTTGGAACTCATGCCCGTGAGATCAGTGTGCATGAAGAATAAGTCAGGTAGCTCATTTGAAATCCTCCCAGACTCCCTCAATCCTGCTTTTCCGAAGGACGTCCGTTCGCGCGGTACACCGAACGTTCTCCTATTACGAACTAGTCCCGGACAAGTACACCTATTCTCCCCCACATATTTCAGGTTCCCTAATGTAGCATCAAAAACGTGCACTTCGTCGCCGGCAAAAAGTGGAATCCACCCTCGGGTGTAGTTCTCGAGGGCTCAGTACAAAAGACCAAATTGGCTGGAGCCCATACATATGAAAACCTGTCTCACAAACGCCTGCAACATCAGCACATGGGTTGAGTTAATCACCGTAAGCGGTGGTTCCGACGTGATTACCACCGTAGAATCTTGGCTCAAAAGTGTACCCTGTATTCAGCATAGTGCCACAGGGGTCAGTTCTGGGACCTCTACTCTTGCTAGTTTACGTAAATAACCTGAACACATCTGTTATCTCTGCGTTGTGTTTGCTTATGATTTGAAACTTGTCGGAAATCCACATCTGGATGTTATCCAATCTGACTGAGTAATGTCATCCGATTGGTCATCAGAATGGCATGTGCCCCCTAACCGGGAAAAACGTCTGCATCTGAGTGAAGACGATAACAGATCCACTCAAAGACAGCTTCCCACTTCAAGTAGTCCGAGCAGCCTAACGCAAGACTCTGAAGCTGGAGAAATCGGGGTTCCAATCCAGATTCACTTTAAACCCGCGGCGCGGTGTGCCCTGGCGGCGGAGAAAGTGAGGCTCGCGTCTTCAGCTCGTGCAAACCATCTCATCCAGAGAGCCATGATTACCGATTCCTTGGTACAAAACGTTTGTTAGGCCTCACTGGAGTCTTGTATCCAGCCCTGAAGTCCTAGCCTATTGAAGGATGAACAGTGTCTTCAAAGCGTGCAGAGAACGCGTTAGTATTGTAAACAAACTGTTTATTTCCAGCATTGTTTGAAAAGTGGTTAGTTCTAGTGTAATCTGGGACCAACGACAGTTACCAAGAGAGGAAAGAAAGGGAGCGCGATAAGGGTTCCAGCCCATATGGCGACACTCGAAAGCGCGCTGATTGAGAAGTGCGTAGAACAGCGCTCGGAAAGGTCCAGGTTAGACGATCTTGTAGAATGGAATGACAGATGAGTCGTTAGGAAAAGAGAAACCATTCGATGCGTGCAATCAGTCACACAACGGAAGAAAGCGGTACTGAGTTCGAATCATGCATACAGAACAGATAAGCAAGAAAGCACGGTTGCAGCCGGTATCCTTAGGGAAGTCACACAATCGCTAGTCACTACACTGGATTTATACGGAGCATGAAGCCCTTAGATTATACTAGCAGACAAACAACGTAACCTATTCCCCTTTGAACGAAGAATGCGTCGTGAAGACTTGATAGAAGCTTCCAAGGTCCTAATGGGTCTTACTGATGCACCGGCTAAGACTTTTCAGCCAATGAAAATGCCCCAGCTGACAGGTTACCTTATAATGATCCATAAACTGAGAGCAAAAAGGGGTCCGTGCTTCATTCTTCCACAGAGTGGTGTACACGTGAAACAAGCTAGCGGCGGATGGTTCTTGTAGCACGCCGCGATCCACTGTACCATAACAATTTGCCTTCTCTCGCCCCATTGGTTGTGTGATCCTTCAGTATGGTTTCCAGACACACCATTGATTTACATCACTTGCTGTTCACGACGAAAGCTATAACTCGAAAGATAGTGCGCTAATCACCGAGGAGTTCTTTGTCTTTTCTCTAGATAGGCCAGAAGGAAGCTCTTGAACATAAGTTGGAGCTCCCTGCCATCGATGTGTGCTGTCTTGCTGAATCATGACCTCGGCACAGTGGCAATTCTATCTCCGTCGGTTCTCTCAGTGCACGTACAATGTGCGCTTGTCCGGAAAGGTTATGACTCAAACTGGTGCTGAGAATACCCTAGGCGCGTACGCAGAGAAGACAGTGGTGGACTGAATATCCGTCAGCAACCGTCTTTATTGTTGGTCTCTGAGGTGTAGTTGGGGAGCATCGAGAGGTGTCCGTTACAGACACTTCGTTACAACGACGAGACCGAACGGTGACCCGGTGTGTCGACCACACTGATAGCGTTACTCACACCAGGCAGTCCAGTAAGTAGAGGTCTGGCAAACCACAGTCCCCTGATCCTCCAGGTTGGAAGTTGGAAGACGGTTGGCATCTTTCTCCAGAAAAAAAGTACCAATTCTGTTACACTGCCACCCACCCGTTGCTTCGCGGCACAGGGATTAGGGCCGAAGGCTTTGAGTTGAAACGGTAACCGTTCTTCTGTCTAGGTTTGGGCGTCCTGGGGTGTTTCAGGCGACATACAACCATGAGCATTCTTAACGCTGTTACTTCTCCGCTGTATCGGCCGTCTGGCAGTATGAACCTATCTGCTGCCTACAGCAGGGCGGATAGGCGAAAACATGCCACGACTAACCCCTACCCACTGTCGTATGAAACTTAGCCCTCAGGCCCCTTCCAACCGCCATTTCTGGTAATTACTCTGCAGATCCCACAACAGATAAAACTGGTCATAGTAACACTGTGCCGGTCAGGTCGGTTGCCTTGATACGGCTGAGTCTCGTTCGGGTAGCATGTTTGGCGTAGCATCGCCGTTGGAATAATGGTGGGTGACTCTTGTAACTGCCCTAACCATAAGCTATTTTTAGCCACCATTAGTTTTAGGCATCGTGCGCGTCATTGTTATACTTGGCGCCGTCCTTCAAATCAGGTCTGATCTCAGATAGACCACATAACTGTTAGTTGTAAGGGACGGGGCTCCATTCAGGGCTGTCGTTCCTATTGGAGCACTTACTTGGATTCTGGCCGTACGTTACCGTTTCGTTCTTACTTTTGCTGGGCAGCGACTCCACCGACGGCTACGACTGACTGTTGAAAAATTGGCCACACCGTCGGTAAAGCATAAGTGCCAACGTAGGTAGCTGCCTTAGCAGTCCTTACCCCGAAGGTCTCAAATGCAGGTATTGTATCGTGCGGCACGGTGGCTGGTGGGTTGAACAAACATTCGATTTCAGAGAAACCCTTAGATTTGTTAGAGGTCATAGGGAACATTCATCCTGGCAGTTCACACAACAAGTTTGAGAGGGGTGTCCGTCGAAAGCTGGAGCGTGGCTTGATCACCGATCGTGAGGCTCGGCTAATGAATAAGGTTGAGGAAATGGACACCGCTCTGATTTCAAATAACTGGCAGGCTCTTCAAGCTTTTCCGTGCTACTGGTCCCAGACGACCGTCTGTCAATGAAGCTGTCAGCGAGACAGGTGGCACACATCCATAGTAAGTCCAGAAGGTTAGAGCAGTGGGCGTAAAACATTGTGGGTTGTAGATGTCACTTTGGACAGGACAGTCATAACTGACACATTCCGTTTATCCGCGCTAATTACCGCATCGACACTTCGTATGTGTTACCTCAACGTGGTCTTTTGTCCCGCGACCTTTTCACCCTACAATCCGAAACGCAAAGTGACCTCGTGAAACAGACGTGTTCATTCGTGATGCACCTGGCACGATGGACCATCCCAATCATGTCGACACCACAGGTGCCTGTACAATCCTCTCTCACCCACTCCCCCCCACACACACGCACAAATTATCTCACTCTTGGTGGGCCTGTCATTGGTCATGTTCACGATCAAACCAAAAGCCGTCAGGCCCTCTGACATGTAAAAACAAGTGGAGGTTTGAGACACAGAACACAACAGCGTCGTGCCTGTACTGGAGGACATGAACTAAGTGGTACACAGTGGCACCGAAAGGATTTTGGCTCCGAGGCTCGTACTGCCTCACACAGCAAAGGAATTACGAGTCAAGGATTATACTGACATCAACCCTGCTCTCTGAAACTCCCCCACAAGTCTCCGCATATTCAAGCAGTGATCTGCAACAATCATGTGTACAGAACTAGCAGGATTTTGATAAGTTCAAACACTTGGTTATCTAGCTCATTGTTCGTTTTTATGTCACACTGTTAATTACGTGTTATACATGCATGCTTTTTATTGGCGTCATTATCTTTTGGTGATAAGTAACTCTTGCGTCAATAGGGTCAGTTTAGCTGGCCTCCTGTTTCTTTTGTGTTACGGCCACAAACCTGCAGTGCAGCACTAGTCAGTAGATTTGGAACCGTCCACTAAATGCGAGGTCCGCAACTGCATTTCGGCTTTCAAACATAGGGCTGCCGGCCCAGATGACGTGCGGTTAGTTTTCAAAGAAGGTGGGATGGCTCTGGTAAAGCCCCTAACTCGGTTATTCAAACCTTTGTGGATGGTGGGGAGTATCCCCATGTTTAGAGAATGAATAAGATTCTTGCGAAAACCACGGCGGGACCGGCCTGACCCTAGCCATATTTATGGCTTCTAGTTATACTCACTGCATCTCGGGAGAGAGATATTAATGAAGGGCCGGTAGGGTATCATCTTGCACGAGGATGTGTTAATCACATTTTTACTTCGCCAGATTTTGGTACAGCGTCACGCATATCGTCGGCCAACAATGGCCGCATTTTTCGGCTGTAAAGGCGCGTCCGATTCACTGGGTCGGTCTGCTTTTTTGGAGTTGCTTAAAATCAGGGATGTACCTAACAGGTTTGTGGACATATTGTCCGCGGCTTATTCCTACACAGCTGAGGGTTTACAGTGAACCGTCTGACAGTTTCAACATCAGGAACCGCGTACGTCAGGGCTATACACTTGCACCATTTTCGTTCAGTTTCACCCTGGGCGAATCAATGGAAGACTTCGCGGCACTCAAGATGCCGGCGTGGACCTCCTACCTGGTGGAAGACTTACCGATCTTGATTATGCGGATGATAAAATGTTTGAAAACTGCCAAGCACAACAGAATGCTGGACGCTATTTTTCGCTCTGCTAAATACTTCGGAATGCGCTTTGTAGCCTCAAAGTACAAATGCTTCTACGAGATTGGTATGATCACGTAGATATAATGCTGAGTCGCGTACTCGAGAAGCTGCGTCGGTGGCGGCGAAGTTATAGAGAATGAAATGAAGGTGCTTATTTCTAAGGTTGTGACGATATTCCCCAATCTGGGACACCTGTGATGGCGAAGTGTCCTCTCTCCGGTGTTTAGGGTTCGCGTATACAAGGTGACAGTGAGGGCTGTATTACCTTACAGCAGTAAAACATGGCTGCTCAATGTGGAAGACGTGAACCGTCTTCAGATACTTGAACATGGTTATCTGCGTTCGATCACCCGCATTGGGTGCCATCGGTAAGTAAGATAGAACGTGAAGAGTGGGCATTTAGTGGTGACTGCCATACGGATTTTTTTATGCACACCGAATTAGATAATCAGGCCATGTTTTAAGGATGCCAGCTAGTCGCCTACCATACTAAGCGCTTTTTCGACACTACGGTTGATTGGCGTGGGGTGTGATCTGGATAGATGGTGGTTGGCGTAGAGAAATGAAGTCGTTCACCAGGAGTTGGCCACTGTAGATCTGGATTGTCTCCCGTGTTCGGGGTCTCGCAACTGGCAGATTCGCTGGTTGGAGACGTTAGGCAAGATGGCGGCTAATCGGGCACTGACATGAGTGTTGCCATTCTTTGGCCGAGTTGCCTCTGATATGAGTGCAGTTAATGGAACTAAGCGGTAAGGATCGTAAATAAGCTGTCTTGCTGATGACGCCTAACGTTCACCTACAGCTTGGTTGTTTGTTTGCAAAGTGCAATCATCTTAATGCTGAATATTGAAACACAGATGTAGCTATTTTTAATGGTTAATCTCCTTCTGTTTGTTCTTTCTGGCTAGAACGTGATTTTTCCTTCACCATCATGTAGCAGTTAGGCATCGGTGTGCACGCAGTTGAAGGCTCTGAGGCCGATATGGCCTCAGAGGGTGCAATCTAGCGGACTCCATACGGGCTTCAACTACCAGTCGTTGGATTTAGGATGTTTCACCATCGATGCTGCAGCTCCTGGTGTATATCAACTTCTCACCTGCCCCCAGTGACTCAGCAGCATTGGGAATAGGAACGAGGTCATGTTGGTCCGTCAACACGAAGTTGACACCAGACTGACGAACTGGAACCTGCATCCCGCCTAGGAAGTTCTGGGTTCTTTCTGAACCGTTTCAGATTAAAGCTTTGTCAGCACTACCTAGTGCTTGGAAGCACTTACACGCTGTCTTGGACTATGGTTTATCAAAGCGAATTCATTAATCGCGTCCGTTACAAATTCTGGTAAGAAATAGAGGATTGTACGGTCTTTTTTGCGTCTCAATTGTGGTGCTGACAGTCGGCAACAGCCTGCTCTAAATTTTCACTCAGTCAGCGGTCTGACAACAAATTACTTGCTCCGACAAACCGCCCCAGTGTGCAATTGTGTCAACTGAGGCAAAAACTCGTGTTGTCTCAACAGGCAACACTCGAATAATGGTGTTAAGGTGTGATGCACGCAGCCGCGAATAAGATGAAAATCGACTTAGTCTATAGGATGCATTTGCTGTAAACAGCTCTGAAGAAATGTAAATCAATCTACTCTGGAAATTTTGCTCACGAATAGTATGAACCCTTCAGAGTCATCGGCACCCTGTAGTGCTATTTTCTTAGTCTACCAGACGGCTTAACCAACTGACCAATATGGGTTTCGTAAATTTCCGCCTTCAGTGAATGGTCACTCTCTCTCATCGAGGCGAAATGAGTGAAACGTCTGTTATGGTGTTTGCTACCGTCTTCAAAGATTCCTGTTTCCGCAGGTGCACATAGCAGCTACATTTCGTGCGCACAGCGGACGACCTTGAAAATCGTCTTTAAAGTTTGCCACTCGTTTACAATGGAAAGATAACAGTTCTTTGGGTGTCAAAATCATTTCCGCGTGATAACCGTTTGCACATTATTTGTTCACACCCCCTCAATACATGCGTATGCCCATTTCCTTTTCTAGATCAGCTGATACCAAGGCCCCACACTAAGCGTATTCCCGGATGACCGTAAGTATCAGTGTTAAGTGGCTTAATTTTGTTTTCTGTGTCAGCTACTGACCCTATTATCTGTGGTCTATGCGTCATTTTCCTAAACGGTTCATAATATTTGGGTGTGGACAACTCTATCCACGCGAGACCCAGTATTGCGTGTGCTAATGGACTGTATTCAAGATAAAGTAAAATAGGCCATAGCTTACGATTACGTGTCATATCTGACAGCATCTCTAACCACAGATGTTCTGGATCCTTTGGTCACCAACCGAGGTGACGTGTCAGGCCGGCAGAGACATGCCGTAACTAACGTCAGTTGCTTGTCGTCTCGGCAGGAAGCCATTGCCTGAATCCCTTGTTTTTTTTGGCCGACTCCTAGTTCCATAAATAATGTTAGACAAGTTATGCGATGGAATCGCACACGAGGTAGTATGTTCGAGCCAACAAAATTTCTGACTAGAAATCACAGCATGTAGGAAAGTATTCAGGTTGCTCTCCTTGAAGAGTTAATCTCGTTGTTTACACGATGATGTCACCGTACACATGCACAAACAGTGACTGCCATCCGCGTATAGTTCGCACGCTTGCCTCACTGGGTTTTGCGACTGAACAGATTACGTCCGTTCTTTCTTGGAATACCTATTGTGTTTCCCACGCCATAAGCGGTGTAGACTGATAAACTCCGTTCTGGCCTTTGAGGTACGATTGCGGATTACTTCAGTCACATTTCCATCTAACCGCTCAGAGTCGCCCCATGCAGGAACAACAAAATTATTCATAACCAATCGAAAGAAAACGACAACTTCGTGAATCAACACACTCTAGGCGCAATGTGCCCCTTACTGCTCCGGCGCAGGATGTAATCAACGTGTTAGTGCCTTAGATGTGTATCCCGTTTCATTAACTTGTCCTTTCTGTGTGGCAATATCAACTGTTTACATCGGCCCACACGTCGTCCTGATGCAGCTCTCGTGGGTGGTGTATAAGGCGTACTCCATCGGAACTTCTTTTAGACCAGAAGATTTTTTTAAAATAAGGCAGGGTTGTGAATCGCCTGTTTACGTATGTGACAGCGAATGGATAGTAGGATCGTAAAATCCTCGGTATTCTTTTAAAAGGAGCGAATGACGTTATTTTATGAGTTTTACCATTAGGAGCGACTTTGTAACTATTATTTCATTCGTATTTTCCTATCGCTACCTGTTTGGGGATGCTCGCTGTATATTGTTTTTTCATCTGTGCGTATTTCCACCATATTTGTGTTTCTATGTCGCTAACTCATCAAAGCACCATAAGGTTATGAATAACCTTGTAATTATTTCGTGCACTGCATTAGCCTGCTTTTCACCTGCTTACCTGGAAGGCAATGAAGCGTCAGTTCTGATTTCTGATGTGTCGTTGTCAACACCATTAGCTCCGTGTGGGCTGTGAACATTGATCACGTCATGTGGGATTGGACTGGTTCTCCCATTATGGGAACCCTGCCTCTTGTTGTTGGCTCTGCTTCCCCCATTTGTTGTGGCGCCCAAGCTTACTTTACTATACTAGTTCATGGTGAGTACATATTTATGCCTAAAAAGGTGAGCTCTTAAATAGCACAGGGAATATAACTGAATGCTTCGCCATCTTTTGCTTGGCACTAGTTGTGATACTCCTGTCAGACGATTCAGTTAACAAATAATAATGCAGTCAATGTCGTAATCAGCGTGTATTCCAAGCTGTTACTACTATCCAAATCCTCTTATTTGTTGTACGACGACGATATGATGAAGGGCTACATGTGGTATTTTGTGGACCCTATTGGTCGTTAAAAGCATCTGGTTAAGTTGCCTGCAAACATACCTACTATGTTAACGTTGCTTTCTATGAGACCCATCTTGGATATGGCGCTGCTGACAAGTGAGCATCCTTCTGTATTCTGAGCTTCGGATCAAGGAAATAGTATAGCTTTTGGGCTTAGCAAAGTCGTTGTTAAAACACAGATTTGAAAAGTTACCGGTAGCCTCCCGAACGATTCGTTACTGTTCGTTGAGTTTTTGTGATATGTTGACTGGAGGGTCAGTCCTACTATGTAAGCTGCGATAAAGTGTATGGGGATGTTCAATTTAAATCTACCAGATACTCCACTATACCCATCAGTAATGTAAACTATTGCTCGACAGGTCTTGTGAGATCGTAAATTTCTACCTGGCTCAGGTCAAATTGCGAGGTTATCGGTTGTATTTAACAAGGGTTGTTGTCTGCTATCGAGATGATCGAAAACTCTACGCTGTAATCATAATCAAAGGTAGTTGAGCGTTTACATATGATAATTCGGTCTTACCAAACGCAGCCAATACTATTATCTCATGAAAGCATGGCCGGAGCTCAACTCCGTCATACCAAAGCTATCTACTACGAGTGGGCTCAAACAAGAGTGAAACTCGAGTATGTTGGCTCATTTCGGAAGAAGTTGACGGAAAAGTCCATTTGGGTTCCAAGACTGTGACCAAGTGTGAGTGGTCTCTAACCTGAAAGCAACTAAATTCCCAACTACCCATTATTGCTTTAAATCTGGGCTGCCGTCATCCGGGAGTGGATACCAGCGCAAGCTCTTGTGAGTCTTCAAGACGCATTTTGTGGTTGGTTGCCGCAAAGCACGTGCCACACGGTGACACCTCACTAACCACGGTTGCGGTGTAGTTAACCAGTCACTTATGATGACGAGACCGATTTCCGACCCCCTTGATTTGTGGCCACTCCTGCTGAGTACGGTGTGGTTCGGTTGCCTTCGTTCTTGAAGAATTTCTCGACTTTTGGACAGAACGATCAATGAGCCACACGTGAGAAACCCTCAATCCTGTCTGTCTATAATCTAGACACTGTGACGTCCGTGCATGTTTTTCGTGATGTAATAAATGTATTCACATCTCTTGAGTTCCAGAAACACAGGCATTTATTGAAACATACTGTATTATGTGATTATGTTTCCCTTTCGAAATGAATTACCGGAGCTAACAATTTCTCTTGCCCCATTTTCTTACGGGTTCCGTACATCTACAAAATTGGTCTAAAAACACTCGGTTGTACTGTCTGTTATATACAGTGGGTGGGGATATGCGTTATGATGACTTTAGTCGTTTTGAAATCTGCTCCACATGTTTTCTTTCTGAATGGCTTTGACAGAATTACCATTCTCAGTTCGTTCCTGCTCCGAACACCGTGGGGAATATGGCCCTACTCCCTCTGCGCACGAAAGTACGCGGCCCAGCTCCAGCGATGTCTGACATGGACAAGGACATAATCGACGAGACCCTGTATCTGTTCAAATCATTGGTTTTCTTTCGACAGTACGAAATTAAGGTGGGTTTTGTTGGTGCACAGAGACGGCTTCGATTGTTTTGCAATGACATGCTTATACTAACTTGGGTTTTTGCTCTTATTCCGCAGTGTGTATGTCCTTGTGCAATACATAAGGCCACCCGATGGAAAGCCAACACATCCTTGGAAGCAATACACTTCGGTCTCCAAAACATTAATTCTGATTACCAATCTATAATCTTTTTCTGTTCGTTGAACTTTCATCTGACTTGGATTAGGCTGGAGCGGCCATTCAGGAGTGTAGTGTATGACAAAATTTCTGTAATTTAATGCTTGGTTTCATGGGTTCGTACGTCATTAGAAGTGACATCTAGCTGAACTCAGTGCCCCCTTGTTCTGTGACCATGTGCACCGATTTTATCTTTTCTATACTGTGAATATGCCCGGTTTAGTCATGAGAAGAAATGCGTAGCAAACAAGCTCGTTTTCGGTGTTTCATCATCAGGCTAAATACAACACATTTATATGGGTTAGATGGGGGTGGTAGATAACATATCACTAGAGCGAAAGATGTCAGTCAACAGTTTTTTGTCTGGTTTGAGTCATGAGACTTAGTTACGTAACATTGGCCACGTGAGTTGTACGAAGTCTGCGAGCGATGCGTCACATCTACGCAGTCATTCTATCCTGGGTTTGCGTACACGGCCATGGAAGATTCAACGTTTTGATTAGTCGTTTTTGAGCGCACAATGGTGGTGAGTATAGGCGAATTGCGATGGCCTCTGCAATTGAAAGTATACGACCTTTGACCTGTTTTGATTGTATCCCACATATTCGGTAGATTGGCCTGAACGATTCGGTCTGATTGATCAGATGATTTGACTCGATCAAATGCGTGGCGACCGCAGACGAACAGGGCCTCGTCGATCCTCGCGTCAACCACACCGGTTGGTGCTCCCGAATGCGTTCGGATAATCGCCGTGTTGTGCGGCCTATGTAGCTTGTTCCACAGGAACAAACGAAACGGTAAACACAAAAAGAGGCGGCATGAACAGGCAATATATCTTTCAACTGGGAGCGCAATACTGGTGTGGAGACAAACTGAACGCGTAGTTGAGCTGCGAAAAACGCCTTATTGATTGCTACACTAAGCTTCTTGGTTACGGTTTCAGCGACACCATCACCCTTGAAGGGCAAGGAAATATAAACAGACTTTTTGTCTGCAGTTAGTGGTTTATCCATCTTCGCGCTTGTTAACATATTTTTATGAATAAGTTGCTCCGGATAGCCATTTTCAACGAGTGTATTAAATATAAACTGTCTTTCCTCTTCGATGCTGTCGCTCGAACATATTTTCGTGGCCCTATCTATCAGACATCGAACTAGGTTTTTCTTTTGTTTTAGTGGTACAAAACTGTTGAAGTTTGTATACTGACCCGTCCAGGTTGCCTTACGATACACCTTCCGTTGTATCGTGCCATCCTCGCGACGGGACATGAACACGTCTAGGAACGCTATACCTGCGGATGATTCGGGTTCTAGGGTGAAACGAAGATTCTTATGCACAGAGTTGAAATGAGTCAGTACCTCACTAAGGCTTTTAGATTCATCTGCCACACAGATGATATCGTCTACATAACGCTTGTAAAGGGTGACCGATTTTATTTGATTTGCTAATGAGCTACACTCTAACTTTGCCATAAAGATATCAGCCAACAATGGGCCTAGTGGCGACCCCATTGCTACTCCGTCCTTTTGACGGTATAACTTGCCAGAGAACTTAAACTGAACGTTGTGTGTGCAGCGATATAGTAACTGCTTTAATTCTTCTACTGGTATTCCCACATTGATATTATTACTTTCAATATACTGTCCGAGAAACTCAATCGTTTCATTGAGTGGGATATTAGTGAATAGAGATGTGACGTCAAGTGAGAATAAACGCTTGCCTAGTACGTTCAGATGCTTTAATGTTTCGACAAATTCGAAGGTATCTCTCAAGCTGCAAATGGCTAGTTTTTTCCTAACTGGCTCTAACAGCGTGGCAAGCCATTCTGCCATTGCGTGGTACGGAGAATTGCGCATATCTAAAATCGGTCGTAGTGGTACACCGTTTTTATATACCTTGGGTAACCCTTAGAGTCTAGGAATTACAGTGCCTACTGGTCTTGTTCTTTCAAAAGTTGCAACATCTATCAGGCCCTTCTGCTTCATACATCTAAGTGCTTTTGTTCGTGACTTCTCAATAACTGTTGTTTTGTCCTTCTCATTTTGTATGCTAACAAATTTGGTTTTATCTCACAATAATGCATTCATTTTACTCAAATAATCGGCTTTATCTAAGATGACGATCCCGGCGCCTTTGTCAGGTCTGGAGAATATTATATTCTCATTCTGTCTTAGAGATTTCAGTGAAGCTAAATGCTCTCTCGTTAGTAGGTTTTTAACCATCGATTTTCGGGTCAGATACTGATAGCAAGACTGAACTAGGGTTACTTTGAGCATCTCAACATTAACAGCTGATGATGATTGAAGATCACTCAATTGATCATAAAGGTTTTCAAATTGGGTTTCTAAGTCTAACTGTCTAATTCTATTCTTGGGACAACAGAATTTCAGTCCTAGCGGTGATACCTCGAGAGCAACTTTATCTAAGAGCAAAGAAGCGAAATTATGTGCGTACCGTTCAGGATTTCTTGGAAATTCGACCCTGGGTTTGATTTGGTTGAGTTGCCTTCGCAGCTTCGATGTCTTCTTTTCTCGTCTTTCGGCCATAATCTGATGGACGTAATTTTCGAACTCATTTGCTTCACTAGGCGTTAGCGCTCAAAAACGACTAATCAAAACGTTGAATCTTCCATGGCCGTGTACACAAACCCAGGATAGAATGACTGCGTAGATGTGACGCATCCCTCGCAGACTTCGTACACCTCATGTGGCCAATATTACGTAACTAAGTCTCATGACTCAAACCAGACAAAAAACTGTTGACTGACATCTTTCGCTTTGGTGATATGTTATTTACCTTTTCTGTTGGTCGTCTGTTGTACAGCTTTATCGGGCTAACGTAACTGTATTTTATCGATGTGGCACGTTACTACTTTTTGTTCCGTTTTTTTGTTAAATTTGAATTTTTCCCATCTGACCGTGAGAACCTGAAACTAATTCAGCTCACCATTTCGCTCGATTTCGAGGGTTTGTGGTTTATTTTTACGAGTATGGAAAAGGATCGAAAACTCCGCGATTTCTCACTATGTGTTCACATTTACGTGTCTGTACATGTGACTTCTTGACGTCGTGTGTTGCATACTTCAAACTACATCGTGACTAAGCGGTACTTCTTCGTAACCGCTTCATAAAATAGTTCCAACAAAACGGAACATTCTACCACAAGTTTTTCGGATTGCAAAAAGACGTTAAGGATATAGACGCTCGCATTGTTGTGCACGCAGCTCATTTGGAAATGAAGCAATCTTTCTTACCTTATCGAATCGTTTATCATATCTTCGAACTGGTCTGTTTCTCGAAGAAAAGACTAGGAAGGATCTTCAGCAACAGAGTTGATTAGCAATTACACCTCATGATCGTCATTATCATAGCAGCCATGAGCCTGACGAGAAGGTACTGTGGCTCGGACCGCCACCTACCTCCACAGTGACGTCGAATATCCTAGGGGGAGAAATGCTGCTGAGGTCATGGAATAATAATAATAATAATGCCAATGAAAGAAAACTAGGCGGAAGAGCTAGAAATAGTATGGACACAGGTACGCCATTGACCACAGTGTACTACCATCTCGGATGGCGTTTCTGACCGGTGATTTGAGTGGTCACGAGGACTGCTCAGTGGATCAGTCAGGGCCTTCGTATTTCGGGGTTCATCATCATCATCATAGACAGCAATACATCAGTGGTTAACACTATTGCTTAACTGCCACACAACCATGAAGAAACAGCAAACCCTATATAGAAAGAGAGAAGGAAAAAGAAGGGGACGGGAAGGGACCTAACTACTGAAATTAACTACGTCCATATTCAAACATTCAACATCAAGGTGCCTACACCTTGCAAACAA
>QNGE01002613.1:60779-81725 GCA_008508345.1 Paragonimus westermani
TCCGATAGAAGGCACCGGTCACGCACGTAAACCGGTTAGAAGTGCACACGACGTGTGAACGGAAACCGGGGGGTGCTGCGGGTTGGAATTGCGACTTATAAACGAGAGAGCGCGCGTTGCATGTGACTAGCGGTTTGGACAATAAAGATTGTGCTTTATTGGACGCCTTCTCGCTACAATTCGTCTGGTCTGTATGGCACGCGCCCTGACCTTCAAAGTGTCGTTATAGATTTGGGTTGCCTCTCATTCAACTCTGGTTGTCTCAAACGGGTCGTTTGAAATTATCGCTGCAGTGTCCGCCTTCACCCTCTGCCTGATCACACGTACGTCGTCGTTCGTTCGGGTCACCCTACAAGTGAAACCAGACTCAACGAGCCGATTTGAGGTAAAGTTTCTCATGGGTCTCACACATCCCTAGGACGATTCTGGACCATCCTTTGACGAACGTCTTGTCGGGAATTGTTCGTGGCATAGGGTCAGCAATTTGAAGACTTGCATGCGGTCAAACAGTGAAGGCCACGTGCGTCTGTTTTCGGTTATCTATATCCAGTATGCGGCACAAATTTCCTCAGAAGTACTTGGTCATCGTGTAACAGTCAATCGAGGAAGTATACAAATCATTATATATCTTCAGAATTGCATGATGTTCCACCCGAGAGTTGAGTTTTTCAAAATCAACGATTACATTGAACCACCACAATTATGTCATTGATACTTATTTTAACAAAACGGTAATTTTGTTTCCATGCACAGATGAGTTACTTCCACTTTGCCCTACTTACAACTGGAACCAACGTAGCTTGTAGGAGGTATGGATGAAAAGTGATTACTGTCATGAGGTTTTGCAAAGTGTACACATGTTGCACGCAACAGCCATATTGACCTGTTTGCTTTCTTTTCATGTCTAGTGCCCCAATAAATCGATGGCTTCGAAAGAGTTGCTCTCAATGGCAGTCGCCCGGTTCGACTTGCCAGGTGACCCGGGATTTCCACGCGAACTGAACAACCTCTACGCCAAGCCGAAGACTCAGTCAGAGATGGATCAGATGCGCTCTTACATGAGTCAGCTGAGACAAGAGGTTGGTATACGATTGGTCGAGCTGGTCTATCCAAGTGACACTTGCCCACCAAGCAAGGTTGGTTCTCCATCCGTCATTAGTCATTACTTTATCACGACGCTAAATATGCTTAAATTTGTCACTATCCGCAAAAGCTTGTCAGTACCAGTTCCAGTCTGAATGGCATCCGAGCTCACTTAACCAAAACACGTTGGCTCACTCAACCCATCGCGTTTGCAACAGAATTCCTTCCTGGGCTGATTTACGGAAATACGTACAGTTAGGGAATATTGTTGGATGCTGATGCTTCTGACATACTAAAGGCTACTTGACGAGACCTTCAACGATTGTACAGAAAAGAAGCGGTCATATACTACGAAGCGCTAATCATCATCATCGTGATGAATATCACTCTCCCCGGTGGTTTAAAACACCGTATCACAGCGAAACGTACTAACTGTTTCTTTACTGATATTCACTGTGTGTGCGCAACTTCTTGCGTATGGCAAAGTCATGGAGGTGCTGCTTGTGTACCTCCACCCCAAATCCGCATCAATGGAAACATTGTGGATAGCTGCGGGGATTTTTGCTACTTGGGTAGCAATTTGTTGACAGGCTTGTCCGTGGACCGCAAGCTGAGAGCGCGTTTGGCGAGGGCTAGTGCTGCTTTCGGACGTCTTGAAAGGCGTGTCTGGAGGAATCAGCCTGAAGATGGCCACCAAGCTGTTTTTACCACTCAATGACGCTATCTATACTGCTGTATGGCAGTAAGACGTGGACATTGTACGTGAGAAAAGTGAGCTATCTGAGCCGCTTTCATGTTCAGTGTCTGAGGCGCATCTTGGGTATTTGGTGGTCGGACATGGTTCCGAACAGTGAGGTACTGCGGCAAGCAGACATGGACGCATTGGAATCCATGCTGATACTAAATCAGCTCCATTGGTTCGGTCACCTTTGTCGGATGGGCGGTGACCGTATCCCGAAGCAGCTATTGTACGGACAAGTGAAGTCAGATAGGCGAAATCCCGGTGGTCAGAGGCGGAGATACCAGGATGTTGTGCAGGTATATCTTTCTCGTTGTAGTATTGATTTCAGATGTTAGGAAAACTCAGCATTGAACCGGACCGTCCGGGTGGGCGTCCGAAAGTTCACCAAGCAGTTATTGCGCGGCCGCAAGCGGAAGCGTGAGGTACGCAAAGGAACCATCGGTGCCATAGGTCGCGGTGACGTGACTGTATGGCGTTGCGATGTGTGTGGCCGCGAATGCGCTAGCCGATTGGGATTAGTAGGTCACCAACGTATTCATAGTACACTTTCGGCGAAGAGGTGATGAGTACGTTAGGCACAGGTAGGTCACATAAGCATATCCATTCCACTCCTGTCTCGGTTGGCGGCATCCGATTCGGATTAGCCTGTCACAGTGATCGAAGCCAAAGGACGCCTGCGCTTAGCCATCACTGCAATTGGCTTGCGCTGCACCAATTGAAGTTCCACCAACACACCACATATCCGGTGTAAACCCGAAGGAATAAGACTGGGAGGTGTGACAGTGGGGCCTTTCCGTTCAGCCGGCCAATGATGGTTAGCCACTTGATTGGCTAATAAGGAAAGGAAACCCCTATCTC
This sequence comes from Paragonimus westermani, assembly GCA_008508345.1. Lineage (NCBI taxonomy): Eukaryota > Metazoa > Platyhelminthes > Trematoda > Plagiorchiida > Troglotrematidae > Paragonimus > Paragonimus westermani. The sequence continues at coordinate 63,463 of QNGE01002613.1, forward strand.
TCCGAAACTAAACAGAGAGAGGCTATAACGACGAGATCTACACTGAGAAGAAAGATTTCTGAAGTGTAATACAAGAAGCATTGCAGTATAGGAGTGCAGGTTAGTGCATCCCAGTGAAGATAAGGATGAAAAGCAAAGTTCTCATTGGACTATGAGAAGCCAGGCAGATCATTCATCATACAATATACTGACAAAGCCGAAGAAAAGAATGGATAGAAGACCACAGATGCTCAAGTTTCTGAAAAGGGAAGCGGATGAGTTGTCAACGAACAGGAGTAGAATGGATACATTGATACTACCTACCTGATCGGAGCCTAACGTACTCGTCCTCTCTTCGCCGATGGTGTACTGTGAGTACGTTGGTGGCCTACTAACCCAAAACGGCCAGCGCATTCGCGGCCGCACACATCACAACGCCATATAGTCACGTCACCGCGACCTATGGCACCGATGGTTCCTTTGCGTACCGCACGCTTCCGCTNTAGAGTTTCAACGATAGATCTTAAGAAGACGCTTGGGATTCTCCTAAGAGCCGAGGAAACTTGCACAAACGTGGACGCAAACAATTCTTCCGGTAATTTTTTCGTCACTCGGTAGAATTGATATGGTCATAGACAGTTTTGTGGCAGTTAGGCGTGTGCGACAACCACTGATCTTGCACAGTTCCGTGGGTTCACAGTGGTATCTGAAATGTAGTCAGTGTGGTGGGAGTGGGTGTGTCGTTCAGACGAGTGGTCAGGTGGGGATTTAGAGGAGATGCGGTTGTGAATAATTCGGACTTCGGCGGGATTCGAACCAGCGACAGAAACAGCATGTGCGGACATGGCAAGTGCTCTGCTAGCTGGGCTACGCAGCCACGCCGGAAGCTCAATAATTCCTTATTTAGGCTTAGTTGCCCACCTAGCCAATTGTCATGTGGAATCTGTCAGATGGCCCGTACAAGCATTCCGATATCTGGTTAACTCCAAGCCAGGTCATTTAATCCGGCTATTCAGTCGATATCGGGTGCACGGTTTGAAAATAGAAGACCTCGAATTGATACTGCACGGCTGATGCCTGTCAGAGCTAGGTGACCTTCATTACCAACATACTGTACAGTACGGCACTTTACCATCCGATCGATATTAGTCTATGGTGATAGTGCGCTTTCTGTCGTGAGTTATCGTCGGTTCTTCACTCAGCTGCCAGGATTTTTCAATTTATATGCGTTTTTCCTCGCAGTAGTCCTATTTTCCTACGATATGGTGATGGCCCATTGGAGTGATGATTGCACCAATTCCGGACTTGGTAAACCTGATGTGATGTTGCTTCTAGTCGATGAACGTCCGCACAAAACATGCGTTAGCGCTTCCGAATCAAACGGAAACGAGAGTTCTCTATGAGTACGTCAGCTTTCGGAAGCCGATCTAGTGGATAGGGGTTGGTACCAATTAATCTGTGGAGTTTGGCGAATCGGGACGGGTGAGTCATATTTGGACGATATGAAGTCGATACGCGGGCGGACGAAAAAAGAGGCGATAGTGTACGGAGAGATAGCTGTCAATGTCCTTACTCGTTAGATCAAATGTTTAGGTGCATGCAAATGTTTGTGACGAACAGAATACAAGTGACAGTCAACACTTAGGCATAGTCAGGGACAGATAAACAGTGTCTTTCTGGAACATTTTTGCAGTATCCAACGGGACATGTAGCACACGTACAGCCCCGCTAATGGCTAACTTGTGAAACAAACGTTTTCAGTGTGTTTTGCGATGTTGCCTGAAATTTATAACAGAGCCCGCACATGCCGTTCTGTTCGAGAGGTGTCGCTGTTCATCTGTTATCAAATTACCAACCGACGGCGTTCGTGTTATCCCCTAACCAATGGGATGCTTTCTACTGAAACTTTCACACCTTTTAGCCACTAGCAACTCGAAGGAAGGTTTTATGCTCAAAAATAACCGTAAACTCGCTGCGCATCGGAGCCAACTGAGCGACAATCGCGTATAACTAATGCTTCAATGTACTCATAGGGCTGAATCACTACCTAGACCACAGAAGAATTCCGAAAGAATATGGGCGGTCTGTCCTGAGGATTATCCCCGTAGTTCTGCCAGACTAGGCTGGTAACTTCGGTTGCTCTAAGTTGAACACCACACACGCACATTTGTTCGAGCAAGTGAACGCGGAAGAAAGTGGTCAAATACCTGCAGACGGTTCACGTCTTCTACCCTGAGCGGCCACGTTTCGCTGACGTAAAGTAACGCAGCCCTCAGTGTTGTCTTACGTACGCGACCCTTAACCTTCAGATAGATGCCTCTGTCGCAACAGGTGCGCCCAGATTAGCGAATACCATCCTAGCTTTAGAGGTATCCGCTTCTAATTCATTCCCTACATCTCCATTGTTGCTGATACAGTTTCCCAGATGCACAAACTGGTCAACAACCTCCATGACTTCATTACCTAACATTAAATCTATGTAATCACAGCAACCTAGCAGAAGCACTTTACATTTTGAGGTTCCAACTCGTGTTTCGAAACGTTTAACAAGGCGCGGAACAGCAACCAACATTGTCTGCTGTGCTTGACAATTGTCAAACACCGTGTCATCGACATAATCAAGATCAGTAAGTCTCCCACCAGGTAGAAGGTCCGCACCGGCATCGTGCGAGTGCCGCAGACAGCCCTTCAGTATTTCATATATGACAAAGGTAAACAAAAATGGTAAAAGTGAACGGTCTTGACGTACATTCCTTACGGTAAGCGCTAACCTGAGATGAAGTGTGGAAATAAAGCGCCGGCAGTATGCTCACACAATTGCTCGGTATACCCCTGCGATTAAACGACTCTGAAAGTCCAGATCAATCCACCGCGTCGAGCGCACCTTCATAGTGGAGGAATATGGTAATTGTTAGCCGGCGGTACACATGACGCTGTTCCAGAATTTGACGAAGAGTAAAAATATGATCTATACATACCCGCCTAGGGCGAAACCCTGCCTGTTCTTCCATAATATTTGCCTCTCGAGCTGCACTGAGTTCACGATGTATACTGGATGTAAGAACACTAGTAGTCACTGAGGCCAAACTAAATTCTCTATGGTTTGTGCAAGAGTCCCAGACTGCTTTCTCGAATATTATCCGGTGACTCCAGCATGGTGTGGTTGTCTCCATCGATCATACAAGTTGAAACAACTGAGTCGAAGCCTCCCCATTTTTGAAAAGTACAGGCACGAGATCACCTGAGCCAGCGTCCCCGTTACGTCTGAGAACCGAAATACAACTGTGCACTTCAGTAGGTGGCTCCAAATCTACCGACCGGGCTGCTACATTACAAGTTTGTGGCGGCAACACACTAGAAGCAGGAGGTCAGCTAGGTTGACACTCAGTGTTCCGCCCACCGCTCTAACCTTCTGGACTTATTATAGATGAGTGTGCCATCTGTCTCGCTGATAGCGTCACTGACAGGCGGTCGCCTGAGACCAGTGGCACGGATAAGCCTAAGCAGTTTGCCGATTTTTCCGGAAGCAAAAGCGGTCTTTATCACCTTAGCTTTCTCAAGTAACCAAGCCTCACGATCAGCCTTTGGGCTACGTTTCAGCTCCCTGCCAGTATCTCTTCTGAACCTGTTACATGAACTGTCAGAAGGGATGTTCCGTCTGGCTTCTAACAACTTTGAGGATTTCTCCGAGATTCAACGTTTGTTCAACCCATGTACCCCGTGCCGCATGCTAATGTGCCTGCTTCATGAACAGCCTGTGAGATCTGGGTGCTGCAGCTACTAGGATCTTCGGAGTGAGAACTACTAAGGCAGTTTTCTAAGCTGGTTTGGTACTTGTGCTTTATCGATGGTATAACCGGTTTGTCAGCAGCCAGTTGTTGCTCAGCAAAAGTGGGTGCGAAACGACAACGTACCGGCGAATGATCTGAATCCAGGCACGCGCTCCAATAAGAACGACAGTCCTGAATGGAGCGCCGCCACCCATAACTAACACCTATGTGGTCTACCTGAGACCAGGTGCGATTCAGAAAGGGAGGTCGCCAAGTATAACGACAACACGCACGATGCCTGGAACTAGTGCTGGCTAAAAACAGCCTATGCTCAGTGCACAACTGCAATAATCGCCCGCCATTTTTCGAACGATGTGGTGCTACCCTCAAACCTGCCACCCGAACAAAACTCATCTCACCAAGGAAGTCGACCCTGGCGTTCATATCCCCCGCCAGAATCACTATATCAGAACCACATGTCGACTGAGAGAGCGACCAGATTCGAGTAGGCGTCCTGGACATTAACGTCACTGCAACGAGCGTAAGCAAACACGGTGAAAAATTTCTTAAAATTTCAGCGCCTGAAGCAGGTCTTAACAGAACCTGGCAGGCGGACGGCACAAATTCTACTGCTATCTGGAATCCAATCTACCAGTGCGGCGGCGGCCGTCGTGCTGAGGGGTATACCTACTCTAGCCTAACCGGTAACGGCGGCCTTGGAATCACCCGAAGTGTATGACCAATATCGGATAGATAAAGTGGATGCTATTAATTCTATAATTCCTGAGTCCTACTCTCCGAAGTGCAGCAAATATCGACACCCAAAGAGTCCAAAAGTTCGCGCGAGAGCGACTTGCTAACCTATGCGTTTTAGAATGCGAACGNCTTTTCAGAAACTTGGGTGTCTGCGGTCTTCTATCCATTTTTTCCTTCGACTTTGGTGAATGGTCTGTCTAGCTTTTCGTAGCTCAATGAGAATTTTGTTTTTCATCCTTATTCTCTCTGGCACACACTAACTTGCGCTGCTGCACTGCAATGCTTGTATTACACCTCACAGATATTTCTTCTTAGTTTAGGTCTCGTCATTGCAGCCTCTCTCTGTTTAGTTTCCGAGAGATAAGAGTTTCCTTTCCTTATTAGCCAATCAACTGGCTAACCAATATTGTCCGGCTGGACACAAGACCCCCACTGGCACACCTCCCGGCCTTATTCCTTCGGGTTTACACTGGATATGTGGTGTGTGGGTGGAACCTCAAGTGGTGCGGCGCATGCCAATTGTGGTGATGATTAAGCGCAAGCGTCCTTTGGCTTCGGTCACCGACAGGCTGATTCGAACCGTATGCCGCCAACCGTATGACAAAGTCATTATCGTGAACAACGAAGCTTCCGGAGGCCAGTTTTCAGAGACGGCGATTCTGGAACTAATTGCGTTTTACACGGTAACCTATCACTGGTTTTGCTGGCTGGTGGTGATACGCAATTGGAATAAGAGGCTCTCCAGCCAGCCAGTGATTTCCCACAGGAGCATGAATTGACTTGTCTTGAGGCTTGTTTCTAACTACTACAGCCGCCTCGGTTAAGCATCTAAGGATTCTTGACGTTTCTCGCTAGAGATGATGTTGGCTACAATGTGCGAAATAAATACAAGACCATTCATTGCTTGTGTTGCCCTTTACGTCTCAGATTCTGAACACCATAACCTAGACTATGATGTACGTCCTAGGCGATTATTCGTAGATAGTCTACGACGTCGAAGACAGAGTGACGACGGCGGTTTCTTCGAATAGGATGCGTTTCGTTTCTTGAATATATATGCCACTAGCTACAAATTAGCAGCGGACACTCATTGTCACAGTATAGTTGATGTTTAGTTTGAAGCGTCCGTGATAGTGCGTCACAGGTCTAGCTGCTATTCGGTAAGCCAGAGCGGTGTTCGTCAATCTACAATATTCGTATTGGTGAACGAACGGACATTTGTGTTCCGTGCCTGAGCACATCTGTTGGAGCGGAGGATGTTCGCTGATTTTCAGTCGTTGGCGGTCGTTGGTTGTAATTGATTGTTTATGCTTTGTGTGCTGACTATTTTGGTATCGGTATTACAATAGGAAACTTATTCTTGTAAACAGCTGCGAATACTCCTGTAGTTCCTCGTATGAACAGGACCCTACAGTAGTGAGCTGTCTCTGTATGTTTGTATTCACTGCTTATTCATCCATTTCTATTTATTCAACAGTGGTGGATCTGCTTCGCTAAAAGACGTTTTCTGGATCAATCGCTCACCCCCCTTGGGGCTCTGTAACGCTCGGACCATAGTGCTCAATGCAAATGTTAGTAATTGACTGTTGTCATTCTGTAACTGAACTGATCCGTACTTTTTTCTTATCATCGAATACTTCTACTCTTGGTTGCTCACTCGCTTTTATTTCATGTTTTCCGTGACGTACCGTTCCTTGACACAGCACTGTTCCCAATTGAAACAATGTCTTTGTGGTGTGCATCTGCTTCAGTGTTCACCCCAAGGAGGCTGGCGCTCCATTGGGCCTGGTTTCATACATATATGGATTCGCTAAGTAGAAGGAGACTTCGGGAATTTGAGCCTTCGTGTTATGAGCCGTGCTGTGTTAAACTGGAACTAGGCAGCTCGCAAACGTAATTTTTGGAAAGGCATGTTTTCTGGGTATGATCTGTCTTCTGATAGAATCGGCAAGCGGAAGTCAAATGTTGACAGCCGGTCGACTTCAAGTAGGCAACAAAACTCTGTGCGGCACAAAATCTGTCAGGTTTAATGCGTGTTATTCAGTTAACTTAACGTACGACCCATCGAAGACAGTTCGACAAGTTCTGTAACCAAGTTAACACGTCTGTGAATAATGTCATGTTTTTTCCCGAGCGTAGCCAAGCGATGGTGTGATTACGGGTTAAAACGGCCTGGACGTACTTGTTGAGCAACTTTACTTGATGCCGCCTGCGACGTTGGAGGGAGTCGCGATCATTCACGTCACTGGTTGTTGATTGTCTTTTACGAGCAGTGTCGCAGTCAACGGCGTGTCCTTGTTCCTAAGTGTTCATTGTTGTGAATAATGTCTCATCCACAAGTTAATTGTATCGTTTATTCTGGACGCGGTAGAATCCGTTGATCAGTGCGGATGTTAAGAACACTTAGGGATTCCACTAGGCCTGAGACAAATGATACAGATGGCTCGCTGATTACTTACTTAGTAAGCATTTCGGCATTTACGGTTGTGTTTTCAAAGTTCGCCGGGTATGTACGCCTAAGGAATGGCCGTAACTATGATTCCGGCATATTCGGATCATTAAACACATTTTAACTGAATCACTGACTCCGCATTGTTTTTTCCACTCAGTATTTCTCCATATGCTCACTTAGTAATCTGCCACCTAGTGGACCACTGTCAGCCCCAGCGGCAGTCCGGCCATGGCACCTACAGGTGCGGCTCAAAGCTAGAAATGATGTCCTGCGTGCGCAATCGACAAAACTCTACACTATAGTCACCATAAATGGATACCTACTGATAGTCGTACAAGTGTACGCCGCTGGCCAGCGCGAGCCTGTACAAAGAAATAACAGTTGCTGAGCGCCTGATTGGGAAGTCGGGGGTATAAAAAACAATAGCCTGCGAGTCTCGGTGATAGCACCGTATACTAGGCTGTTTGCGTCCGGGGTGTCTACAAGTGCCAATAGTATTTTATGTACTTGTAGAACCTGTGCGTCTGAAGCACAATCAGGTCCAACTGCAAAAAGTTCTCAGGCTGCTCTCTGGTGTTTTTTTGTCAGGCTAGGAACAGCTTCGAGTGCTTAGCCCAAGCAGATGCTACATGCACATTCGACATTATTAAATATGCCACATGATCAGGGCCAGTGTGCATTGGTTAGCGTGCCCTGAGCCAACAAGAAAAAGGATTAGGCTCGCATTACTGATCAACCGTACTTTCACACATGCATTTGCGTCTCAACATCGGTCGCCCCGGCGGTCTCCATCGGACGACACTGATCCTTTGATTAATCGGTTTCCGTAGGGTCTCGTCATGTTCAATACTTCCATCCGACTGCACGCCACTGCTCATCCACCGTAAACAATTTTGGACAAAAACGGCATAGCGATCAATATGAATTCGCCTCGGAAAGGGCAGCCTTTGCTATAAGATGACGTTAACTTTCGTTGGGGACGATGCTCAGCCACGCGTTTGTCACCATGGGATACCTAGTCCTTCCCTCCAAGTCAGCGTGACTGAGGTTACCGACGGTGTGATTCAGAAAGACCAACACTCGTTTTAATTGTTTGGAAAACAGCCCGAATTGGATGAATCACTATCACGTTGCATCAGAAAAGTGTATCCGTTATCGACTAACCACCCACCTTTGAATCCATATATATGCACACTTCCATCTAACTGCCTGTGATGAAGCCGCAATTTAGCGGCCCATCCTTCATATTCCAATCAATAGTCAGAGTCTAATCTGACTGTCGGCTTACCTAGGTTGACAAAACTGTGCTGGTCGGATGGCAGTATTTGGCGAAAGTCACTTAATCGACCGACACAGACAAGTGGGCGGCAGCATCGTTTGCTTGTGTCACTGCGTAGACGGCTACTCAGTCATTGTAAATACAAAAGTGCAGCAGGTTGTAGATCTGTTCTTGTCACTTCATTTCCAAGTCAGCCAATAGATGTGGACCATTAGATCCGTTATTTATCTGGTCCTGCGCAAAACTGGAACTCTCTCAGATGAGGGCCATATATCTGACCTCATCGACGATTTCAGTATTGTTGTACAATGCAGTCATCTGTGAGTAGTATAGCAAGTGCCGAATAAACACGGGGACTAAACGGCATGTCACAATAACGGGAACTGGAAGTGACGGTTGAAAACAAACATGCACTATGTGGGACGTGTCTGCACAAGAGTTTCCGACGGATGTTCAGAAATAACTAACATTTCTAGTCAGGTGTCTTTTGCGGTTACGACAGTAATTGTACTTCTTACAGAATTACATTCATCAACGCGTGATTACTAACTTCCACATTCACAATTTTCAGCTTACCCTTTGGGAGTTCAGTTTTCTGAGAACTATAAATGAGAGTCCCAGTGTGGTTTTCTTGTACGGATCCTGGTTTCACTAAGTACATGTATGAAGGCATCCATGTGGCCTCTACGACGCTGCCACAAGAGGGGCAGTTGAGCCCGCTGAAGAAAGCGCCTCTCTGAAGTTACTGGCTCCCTGCTATTATTGAAACAGGTCATTCCGTCACAGGTAGACACGGCATTGAAAGAAATCCCTGGACTACAGATGAGACACTGAGAGAAACTGTAAATAACCATTCCACGGGATAACCCTCTATGGTTGAGCAAGCTGGTGTGGTCAATCCACGAAGCACACACGCCCAGAGTATGTCTGTTTCGGGACACCTGACCATACCAACCGGTGATGACAACCAACCTCCATCAACTCCAGTGAATTGCTGGCGTTTAGCACGCAAAAAGGAATCGAAGTTGGATAGATACATAAAATGTTAACAGGAAAACTGTTTGTAACACTTTTTGAGAAGCATTACCACTCCGGATGGTTTCACGAAAGCGGCCAGCCTAGTGTCCACTAGCCTCTGAAGAATGACACATCTCCCGACTTTGATCACACTATATGCAGGTGACGTACATTCGTACATAACGATTGCGATTCAATAGAGTGAAGATCGGAGCCAACTTTTTCATTCTCTGTGTTAGAGAGACACAGAGAAGCAACGCATGGCGAAGCGCTGTCTTACATGATACTGTCTGAAACAGTAAATTTGAACTGCTAATTCCGCGTCATCATGATAGTAGAATGGATGAAGTATGAACTCTCAGGCATCTGAGACATGCCTCACACCTTTCGCAGAGTGCCACCATTTCCTGTGACTGCACCATGTGTAAAGTGAATTGGTGTGCGCAAGTTCTGCACTGACAACGATCGGGCATCCTGATCAATGCTCACATGCGAGAGTGGCTGAGCGTTCAGATATGATAATTCGGTCATGCCTAATGTGAGATCAGTGGCGCAGTGGTCAACACGGTTGCCTCATGATTGGAATGGCCGGAGTTCAGATTCCGGCCGTGGCAAGCATATGCCCTACTGACGAGCTCTAATGAGAGCGAAACTCGAGTCTAGTGCTTCTTTGCGAAAGAGGCTGGCTGGAAAGTCTATCTGAATGCGAAGGCTGCGATCAAATATGAGTGATGGTCAACTTGAAAACTAAAAAGTCCGTTCAATCTTCCACAGAAAATACCAGACAAACCAAACGCTGGTCACATTCTACCGGGACTAGGCGCCTGTATGTTTTCGGTCGTGTCTGATGAATCTAAGAAAGTTGTGGTTGACATGCTCGCTCTTTCAAAACAAAACTTGACCTTGACGCGGTGTGACGGCTGGCACATCTCGATGACCTGTTGGGCTAAACCGGACGGTGCGGCGACCACACCGACGGAGTCACTCTCATGACAAGGAGGTCAATAGACAGAGGTTTGACACACCACAATCTCCTGGCCCTCCAGATTGAGGGGTGGGAGAAGTTTGGTATCTTCCAGAAAAAAGTGCCAATTCTGCTACACCGCCACCCACCCGCTGCTTTGCGGTACAGGCTTTTGGACTTTGGTCCAGAACCCTAATGGTTCTCCTGTCTATGTCTGGGCGTCCTGGCGATATCTTAGCCCATAACAACCATGAGTAATCGCAACACTTAATCTCACAATACATCGGCCGTCACTCGGTACAAACCAGGTCGCCCTGTCTGCTGCGTACAACAGGATGGATGGGCGAAAACATGCTACTGCTGACCCCTCCCTTACTCTGCTATCAAATTCGGCTCCTCCCAACCGCAATTCTTGGTAATTACCCCGCAGGTCCCACAACACAGCTAATCCTAGTAGCAGTGTGTAGGTTAGTCCCATCTCTTACAGTTCAGCTTCAGGCCTCCCTCGTCCCTTGCTTAGACTTAGAATGCGAATTAATGTAGGTGGTTTCAACGTTCGCATTCTAAAACGCATAGGTTAGCAAGTCGCTCTCGCGCGAACTTTTGGACTCTTTGGGTGTCGATATTTGCTGCACTTCGGAGAGTAGGACTCAGGAATTATAGAATTAATAGCATCCACTTTATCTATCCGATATTGGTCATACACTTCGGGTGATTCCAAGGCCGCCGTTACCGGTTAGGCTAGAGTAGGTATACCCCTCAGCACGACGGCCGCCGCCGCACTGGTAGATTGGATTCCAGATAGCAGTAGAATTTGTGCCGTCCGCCTGCCAGGTTCTGTTAAGACCTGCTTCAGGCGCTGAAATTTTAAGAAATTTTTCACCGTGTTTGCTTACGCTCGTTGCAGTGACGTTAATGTCCAGGACGCCTACTCGAATCTGGTCGCTCTCTCAGTCGACATGTGGTTCTGATATAGTGATTCTGGCGGGGGATATGAACGCCAGGGTCGACTTCCTTGGTGAGATGAGTTTTGTTCGGGTGGCAGGTTTGAGGGTAGCACCACATCGTTCGAAAAATGGCGGGCGATTATTGCAGTTGTGCACTGAGCATAGGCTGTTTTTAGCCAGCACTAGTTCCAGGCATCGTGCGTGTTGTCGTTATACTTGGCGACCTCCCTTTCTGAATCGCACCTGGTCTCAGGTAGACCACATAGGTGTTAGTTATGGGTGGCGGCGCTCCATTCAGGACTGTCGTTCTTATTGGAGCGCGTGCCTGGATTCAGATCATTCGCCGGTACGTTGTCGTTTCGCACCCACTTTTGCTGAGCAACAACTGGCTGCTGACAAACCGGTTATACCATCGATAAAGCACAAGTACCAAACCAGCTTAGAAAACTGCCTTAGTAGTTCTCACTCCGAAGATCCTAGTAGCTGCAGCACCCAGATCTCACAGGCTGTTCATGAAGCAGGCACATTAGCATGCGGCACGGGGTACATGGGTTGAACAAACGTTGAATCTCGGAGAAATCCTCAAAGTTGTTAGAAGCCAGACGGAACATCCCTTCTGACAGTTCATGTAACAGGTTCAGAAGAGATACTGGCAGGGAGCTGAAACGTAGCCCAAAGGCTGATCGTGAGGCTTGGTTACTTGAGAAAGCTAAGGTGATAAAGACCGCTTTTGCTTCCGGAAAAATCGGCAAACTGCTTAGGCTTATCCGTGCCACTGGTCTCAGGCGACCGCCTGTCAGTGACGCTATCAGCGAGACAGATGGCACACTCATCTATAATAAGTCCAGAAGGTTAGAGCGGTGGGCGGAACACTGAGTGTCAACCTAGCTGACCTCCTGCTTCTAGTGTGTTGCCGCCACAAACTTGTAATGTAGCAGCCCGGTCGGTAGATTTGGAGCCACCTACTGAAGTGCACAGTTGTATTTCGGTTCTCAGACGTAACGGGGACGCTGGCTCAGGTGATCTCGTGCCTGTACTTTTCAAAAATGGGGAGGCTTCGACTCAGTTGTTTCAACTTGTATGATCGATGGAGACAACCACACCATGCTGGAGTCACCGGATAATATTCGAGAAAGCAGTCTGGGACTCTTGCACAAACCATAGAGAATTTAGTTTGGCCTCAGTGACTACTAGTGTTCTTACATCCAGTATACATCGTGAACTCAGTGCAGCTCGAGAGGCAAATATTATGGAAGAACAGGCAGGGTTTCGCCCTAGGCGGGTATGTATAGATCATATTTTTACTCTTCGTCAAATTCTGGAACAGCGTCATGTGTACCGCCGGCTAACAATTACCATATTCCTCCACTATGAAGGTGCGCTCGACGCGGTGGATTGATCTGGACTTTCAGAGTCGTTTAATCGCAGGGGTATACCGAGCAATTGTGTGAGCATACTGCCGGCGCTTTATTTCCACACTTCATCTCAGGTTAGCGCTTACCGTAAGGAATGTACGTCAAGACCGTTCACTTTTACCATTTTTGTTTACCTTTGTCATATATGAAATACTGAAGGGCTGTCTGCGGCACTCGCACGATGCCGGTGCGGACCTTCTACCTGGTGGGAGACTTACTGATCTTGATTATGTCGATGACACGGTGTTTGACAATTGTCAAGCACAGCAGACAATGTTGGTTGCTGTTCCGCGCCTTGTTAAACGTTTCGAAACACGAGTTGGAACCTCAAAATGTAAAGTGCTTCTGCTAGGTTGCTGTGATTACATAGATTTAATGTTAGGTAATGAAGTCATGGAGGTTGTTGACCAGTTTGTGCATCTGGGAAACTGTATCAGCAACAATGGAGATGTAGGGAATGAATTAGAAGCGGATACCTCTAAAGCTAGGATGGTATTCGCTAATCTGGGCGCACCTGTTGCGACAGAGGCATCTATCTGAAGGTTAAGGGTCGCGTACGTAAGACAACACTGAGGGCTGCGTTACTTTACGTCAGCGAAACGTGGCCGCTCAGGGTAGAAGACGTGAACCGTCTGCAGGTATTTGACCACTTTCTTCCGCGTTCACTTGCTCGAACAAATGTGCGTGTGTGGTGTTCAACTTAGAGCAACCGAAGTTACCAGCCTAGTCTGGCAGAACTACGGGGATAATCCTCAGGACAGACCGCCCATATTCTTTCGGAATTCTTCTGTGGTCTAGGTAGTGATTCAGCCCTATGAGTACATTGAAGCATTAGTTATACGCGATTGTCGCTCAGTTGGCTCCGATGCGCAGCGAGTTTACGGTTATTTTTGAGCATAAAACCTTCCTTCGAGTTGCTAGTGGCTAAAAGGTGTGAAAGTTTCAGTAGAAAGCATCCCATTGGTTAGGGGATAACACGAACGCCGTCGGTTGGTAATTTGATAACAGATGAACAGCGACACCTCTCGAACAGAACGGCATGTGCGGGCTCTGTTATAAATTTCAGGCAACATCGCAAAACACACTGAAAACGTTTGTTTCACAAGTTAGCCATTAGCGGGGCTGTACGTGTGCTACATGTCCCGTTGGATACTGCAAAAATGTTCCAGAAAGACACTGTTTATCTGTCCCTGACTATGCCTAAGTGTTGACTGTCACTTGTATTCTGTTCGTCACAAACATTTGCATGCACCTAAACATTTGATCTAACGAGTAAGGACATTGACAGCTATCTCTCCGTACACTATCGCCTCTTTTTTCGTCCGCCCGCGTATCGACTTCATATCGTCCAAATATGACTCACCCGTCCCGATTCGCCAAACTCCACAGATTAATTGGTACCAACCCCTATCCACTAGATCGGCTTCCGAAAGCTGACGTACTCATAGAGAACTCTCGTTTCCGTTTGATTCGGAAGCGCTAACGCATGTTTTGTGCGGACGTTCATCGACTAGAAGCAACATCACATCAGGTTTACCAAGTCCGGAATTGGTGCAATCATCACTCCAATGGGCCATCACCATATCGTAGGAAAATAGGACTACTGCGAGGAAAAACGCATATAAATTGAAAAATCCTGGCAGCTGAGTGAAGAACCGACGATAACTCACGACAGAAAGCGCACTATCACCATAGACTAATATCGATCGGATGGTAAAGTGCCGTACTGTACAGTATGTTGGTAATGAAGGTCACCTAGCTCTGACAGGCATCAGCCGTGCAGTATCAATTCGAGGTCTTCTATTTTCAAACCGTGCACCCGATATCGACTGAATAGCCGGATTAAATGACCTGGCTTGGAGTTAACCAGATATCGGAATGCTTGTACGGGCCATCTGACAGATTCCACATGACAATTGGCTAGGTGGGCAACTAAGCCTAAATAAGGAATTATTGAGCTTCCGGCGTGGCTGCGTAGCCCAGCTAGCAGAGCACTTGCCATGTCCGCACATGCTGTTTCTGTCGCTGGTTCGAATCCCGCCGAAGTCCGAATTATTCACAACCGCATCTCCTCTAAATCCCCACCTGACCACTCGTCTGAACGACACACCCACTCCCACCACACTGACTACATTTCAGATACCACTGTGAACCCACGGAACTGTGCAAGATCAGTGGTTGTCGCACACGCCTAACTGCCACAAAACTGTCTATGACCATATCAATTCTACCGAGTGACGAAAAAATTACCGGAAGAATTGTTTGCGTCCACGTTTGTGCAAGTTTCCTCGGCTCTTAGGAGAATCCCAAGCGTCTTCTTAAGATCTATCGTTGAAACTCTACGATCCCAGTAGACTTTGTTGGCGTCGAACTATTTTCCTATCGGGATTCTAAAGTAGAACGGTTGATGCAAAAAGTTAACACTAAGTCAGCTATTAAAGACAACGTTCATCTTCCAGACCAAACACCCCGTAAGCCATCCGTCATAGATAGTAAGGTGTTGTCCACTTCTGCTCACTCGCGCGACAGCTGCGACAAATAGCAAAATAGCGTAGGCGATGCCTCGTAAATTCAATCTGAAAATTAGGCAGGGGCGTACCAAAACGTAGACGTGCCCAAAACCGAACGTAGATTGCGCAGAACTTGTCGAGTGCAAAGAAGCGTCTTACAAGTCACTCTAAGTGCGGATGATGGACTGACCACGTCAGTCGGACTCGACAAGTGGGATCTGATGGATTCAATTAATTTTGACGGCCGACGACCGTCAGTCCGCTATTTCCAAACGCTGAAGCTATTAAATAATCTCTTCTCTTCCGACTAAATTGTGCGTCCACATCAACCAGTGCAACAATATCCGGCAGTCTAGTTTGTCCCAGGTAATCAAAGAAGACATCGTGGAGGGCGTTCCCGGGTTTCCGAGGTATTTTCTATCAGGGCGTATGCAAATGTGACAAACAAGCGTTCTTCTGGCATGTGAATGCGGGCTTCGACCGTAATACCAAATCTGACGATGCACAGGGATACATTCGACTTACAGAACTCAGTTCAATCCCCTTTTTAGGTTGACCACGAGATCTGGACACACTGTTACAGGGTACTGAAGAGAAACCCTACATGCACGACGCTGTCCAAATACGAGCTCAAGTGAGCCACAAGACTAGGATCTTTGATTTGGGCCTGAAAGACATAGTGTGCGTCCAGTCCCAGATCGGACGAAAGGCGAACTTCATAAAAGCTTGTTAACAAGGGTTGTGAACACAAGAAGTATGAATACTTACGTACCTTAGTCTAAAGAAAAGAAGACCGAATGCAATGGGTGGGTAGGTCTATTAGGACAAACCCCTGGACACTTAGAGTTGAATAGAAATGGCTCTGCAGCGGCCCACCACCTTAAATCTGACTCAATTTGCATCGAGATGCGGGGTTTCGTCGGAGAACAGCTTAAAATTCCCACACGGCAGACAAGATATTGAAGTTTGATTACAGCTACTGCGGTGTGTAGCAGGTGTACTGTGAGCTATATAAGGCTCGAGCTTTCCCACGGTATCGAACGACGCATCAGTAACCAGGAGTACCCACTGGAGTGATCCCGGTATTGCTTGGTTGGGAGCGGTTTTCAACCCCGCTGGGTTCAGCCCCACGCATACAGCACTAACTGAGGCAACCCGATAACTCGGATGCAGTAGGGTCCTTGGTTTGTTTAGATACTGTTACCATGCCTGGTTGAGTCATTTTTATTCACCGCTTTGTCTGTTCCTGTGGAGCAAGCTACATATGCAACCCAACACACCGATTATCCGAACGCATTCTAGAGCATCATCCGGTGGAGCCAGCTTCAAAGTTGATAACGGTCGTTGCGCACTTGATCGATTCTAACCAAGAGAGCAACCGGTCGACCTACCGAGTCTGTGGGGTACAACCGAAGCGAGTCAAGGATCTTTTAGCAGCGATCGCAAGGACTATTGCAATCTGCTTACATTGACCCTCACTATGCGCACAGAAACGTCCGGGCAAAAAAACGGAATTCCTGGTGGTCATGCACCCATAACGCAGGGAGATCTGTTGTGTAGGTGTGTTGACTTCTTTACAAGCATCTACAACCCACGTGATTGATGTGCATCCAGCCCCTACGAGTTTGACCGGGTCGACAAAGTTGATCATCATTCCTTAGCCTACTGATTCACTACCTCTGGTGAACCCACGTGTTATATTGAGTCTGGTGACGAGCCGCTGAAAACAAGCTTGTTTGCCACGCGCCTCATCACATTCAGATACAGTCGCTGGAGCCACGAGCAACTCAAGAGTGCGGCTCCTATCCCTACAGACGGTCCCCGGTGGCAATTTGACAGGACTGTATCCGAAAAAAGATTGACCCTGGCTGGCACAGCTCACATGATCGATGTTGCAAACGAGCCTGGCTACCAAGTGGAGGCGGGAGTGTAAACCTGGGCCTCGGTGATCGGTGCAATGTTCGACGCTGCATAGAAATCAAAACGAAGAAAAACGCTACTTTGACCTTGCATTACCAGTTGTCCATGGAGCTGCAGAGTAGCACAATACAACGGCGATATCCTTAAGCATGAGGACCACAATGAGTTTACGCCATGACTAGGAAGGCCAGACTGGCAAACGCTCAATTGACGTCCGCTGGCCAATCCCAATAAGGGGCGACGCCTTGAGACACAGGACCATCGAGAGCCGTGATACAATCGCAGGTAAGGGTGATTCAAAGCTATGAACCAACCCGACAACTTTCCCCGCGAGATCATAGCCGAAACAGAATCACAGACAAAACATGATGTAATCCACTTAGCCTCAGGTGAGCAGACAGCCCCCACCCACCGGAAGAATTTGCAAGCACGCCACTGTTACGACCTCGAAAAATTACTCCCATCAAGCGCGATAGGACGTCCACCCAACACCTGGGATCCTCATCATCATCATCATAGACAGCAATACATCACTGGTTTGCACTAACGCTTAACTGCCACACAACCATAAAGAAAAAGCAAACCCTTTATAGGAAGAGAGAAGAAAAAAGGAAGGGAACGGGAAGGGACCTAACTACTGAAAATAACTACGTCCATATTCAAACATTCAACATCAAGGTGCCTACACCTTGCAAACAAACAACCGAGCTGCAAGTGAGAGTAAGGCGTCATCAGCAAGACAGTTTCCTTACGGCTTTCACTGCCACGCGTCATTATGTGCACTCACTTCAGAGACAACTCGGACAAACAACGAAAACATTTATCCCACTGAGCTCGATTAGCCGCCATC
Organism: Paragonimus westermani; assembly: GCA_008508345.1. Taxonomy (NCBI): domain Eukaryota; kingdom Metazoa; phylum Platyhelminthes; class Trematoda; order Plagiorchiida; family Troglotrematidae; genus Paragonimus; species Paragonimus westermani. Next base: position 81,322 of record QNGE01002613.1, read on the forward strand.
TCATCTAGGGTCTCCAGCCACCGACTCTGTGAGTCCCGAGAGCCCCAGTCCGGGAGACGAACTCGATCTACAGTGGCCAGCCTCTTGGTGAACGACTTCATTCCCCTACGCCAGGTCATTATCTGTCCACCTCGCACCTTACACCAGTCGGTCGCAATGCCAGCGAACAGTGCTCGGTGTGGAAGACGACTAGCTGACATCCTTAATACATGACCTAACCATCTAAGCCTGTGAAAACGTAGGGATTGAATAAAAGAACTCGCTTGGCAATCACTACCAGACACCCGCTTTCTAACCTTTTCGCTACTTACACGCTGGTGCCACCCGATACGAGCGATTGAACGCAGACATCGGTGGTCAAATACTTGAAGACGGTTCACGTCTTCTACCCTGAGCGGCCAGGT
>QNGE01002613.1:82889-99408 GCA_008508345.1 Paragonimus westermani
CTAGTGCTGGCTAAAAACAGCCTATGTTCGGCGCACAGCTGCAACAGTCGCCCGCCATTGTCCGAGCGATGTGATACTATCCCACGTAGACGAGATTCGGCTTCACCAAGGCGGCCGACCCTGGCGTTTATATCTCCGGCCAGAACGACTATATCAGAACCACGTGTCGACCGGAGGAGTGCGGCCAGATCCGAATAAAAGACGACCTTGACATCGATGTCACTACAGTCAGTTGGAGCATAAACGGACACGACGAAAAGATTTCTGACGGTTTTGCGTCTAGATTTGACCCTAACAGAACCTGCCATGTGGACGGCACAAAGTCTACTATTAACAGGAATCCAATCTATCAATGCAGCTGCGGCCGTCGTGCTGAGGACTATACCTACTCGCGCTTGACCGGTGACGGCGGCCGGAGAGTCACCTGAAGTGTATAACCAGTATCGGGTAGAAAGTGCATGTGCTGTTAATTCCATACGTTGACCACTGCCGTGGATTCTAGTCTCTGAGACACAGCAAACATCAATATGTAGCGAGTCCAACGTTCGTGCGAGAGCAGCCTGTTGACCTATCTGTTTCAGAGTACGAACGTTGAAAGCACCTATATTATTTGCGTTCTAGGTCGAAGCACAGGACGATGGAGATGTGAGACTGAGTGGCGAGAGCTGTGACTTATCGGCACAGTGTTGCTATGACTAACTATATCTGCTGTGGGGCCTGCAGAGAAGTTAGCAGAATTGATAATCGGGAGGGGCCTGAGAGCTAAATATGTTAGGACAGTGGGGGAGGGGTCAGCAGTAGCATGTTTTCGCCTATCCACCCTGCTGTATGCAGCAGATAGGGCGACCCGGTTTATACTGCGAGACGACTGATGCAGTATAGAATTGTTTGTGTTGTGACGATTCATGGTTTTGTGTGGGCTGAGATACTGCCAGGACGCCCAGACCTAGACAGGAGAACGATTAGGGTTCTCAACCAAAGCCTTTCGCTCAACAGCCTGTACCGCAAGGTAGCGGGTGTGTGGCGGTGTACCAGAAATGGTACGTTTTTCAGGAAGAGATGTCAACCATCTTCGAAACCCCAACCTGGAGGACCGGGAGACTGTGGTTTGTCAGACCTCTACCTGTTGGCCTGCCTGGTATGAGTAACTCTGTCCAGTTTAGCTCAAAAGGTCATCGAGATGCGCAAGCCGTCAAACCACGTCAAGGTCCTGTTTCACCGTGACAGAAACGGTCGCTTACGGTAAAACAGAAGACATTGACCAAATCCATTCATAGTCTGGGTAGCTGCGCGACGACAGTACACGTGCGTGAGAGCATATATTTTTAAAAATCAGGGGACGCCCTGAAACACTGTGAAATTAGATGGCAATGGTGACGATCAAGACCGTTGGAAAATAAACTGCGCCTATTTCTATCCCGTTACCTGGCTCTGAGGTGGACGGTTTGCATTCGGAACGACCCTATCAGAACCACGTGCCAACCGGAGGAGAGCGACGTCACTAGCCAGCGATTTCCATACGTTGTCTGCGAGATACAGCGAACATCGATATGCAGCGAGTCTAACATTCGTGCGAGAGTAGCCTGCTGATCCATCTGTACGAACGTTGAGTGCACCTATATTAATTTGCGTCCTAGGTCGAAGCATGGGGTCTAGCATTTAGTGGGGAGAGCTGGGACTTACCGACAGTGTCAATGATGAATCTCACCTACTGTGGAACCCGCAAGGAAATGATCAGAATTGGGGCTCAATTTGATAGGACAGTTGGGGTAGGGGTTAGCAGTAGCATGCTTTCGCCTACGTACGCAGCAGACGGGTCAACCCGGTTTGTACTGCAAGACGGCTGGTGCGGTAAATTGTTGTTGTGAGCCGTTGTTTGACGGTGAACCAGAAATGGTACGCCTTTCGGGAAGAGATGCCAACTATCCCCCGACCTGGAGACCGGTTCGTCAGACCTCTACCCGTTGGCCTAAGTGACACTGTTGGTATGGTCACCACACCGTGCAGTTTGACCCAGAAGGTCATCGAGATGTGCGAGCTGGCACACCACGTCGAGGTCTAGTCTCACCGTAATGTCATCCAGGGCCCTTCAGGAAATCTACCACCGCCGACTTCAGCTTCGAACAATTGTCTCTAGTTGAGACAAACCACGCCAACGTTCCGAATAGCGAGAAACAGTGGCCACCACGGCCAATAACAACTTAGCTTAAGCAACGCCATCTGCTATGCACAGCACCCGCAAGGCTGGGGAAGCACATCCGGACGGCACCCGTGCCAAACGTAGTGACCTACAAAACCATAGCCAGATAACAAACAAGCGGAAACACGCGTCAACTACAAGCTGACGAAATGACGCCAGGTCCACTTCGAGTTAGATATACGAACGCGGCGAGCGCGCAACTAGGGCCACGAAGTACTAGGACGACGGACCACACACATCCACAATGCGCACCCACCTACCACAGGTAACTCGGACCATCGTACTCGACGAACGGCTGGCGGTCATAAGCACGCAAAGATAACCACAGTTACCGCACGGCCAGTCTGTGACCTCCTGTGCAGGAACTGCGAGTTGGGAGCAAAATGCACTTGACGCACTACCGTTCACATCCCACTGATAAGCACATCGCGTGTCATTACTTGGCCTAAATTGTCGCGAGAGCCCCGGAAACAGCGTGTACCAGCCGGGCCTGCGCGTCACCACCGCCCAGCGATAAGCCATCCCATCACCTTGAAGAACGTGTTGAAACTGTACCGTGTTCACCCCACTGATCCCATCATACACCACCCACAGGACCTGGAGACTACCACTTCTGCACACACAAACGGCAACAGATGCATCACCGCAAAACTAGTCGAAGACAGGACCGTTCACGAAACACAATAGTCAGTAACCCTGGTAATTCAATGTGAAGTCGTATGGAAAAGAGTGAGATATACATATAAAGGAAGTCGATGAACATTTAGTGTACACGAGCTTTTGAATCAATAAGACCCCGAACGCGACCGTGACCCAGAAGCTCGCCGCCTAGGAGGAGGACTGCGTGAAGTCTGACGTGCATCTCGACGATCGTGGCGACGCCCACTCTTACGCCCATCAGAACCTTCATCCACTCCATTATGGCTAACAGAGCGTGACCGCGTGGGAGAACGAGATCCAGATCGTCCACCTTTCCCATCACTAACACGCCTCCGGCTATCATCTCGTCTATCACTGGAACGTCCCCAGTGAGAATCGTTTTTACCCCTTCGACTGGCGGAGCGTGACCTGAAAGAAAGTCACAATGAAACAAGATGAATGAAAAGCCACCAACGAAACGGATCAGTCGAGATGAACACCAAAACACCATGCATGCAAACGCAGTCTGGGCACGTGGATTGTTGCACCTATTAGATGTGAAAGTGAATAATGTGTCTGAGTTTGTTCATCGGCAAACCGATCGCTATGAATAACTTGCGTAACCCCAACAAAGCCAGTACCTGTCCTTACTTTGCCTGGTCCTTAACGAGAAAACCAACAGAACGGCTGAGCAAGCCGGATTTCTAGAATGTCAGCTTTGGGCGTAATCACGAACGTGACTTACCGACAAATCCTGCAAGTGCTAGTAAGGTGTCTCAGTAAAAATGAAGCATCTGAGTACCGAGCAGAGATAACCCGCTTTTAACATGCACCGAGCGCACGTGCATTAAGAACGCAGTTCGCAAGACAAAGCGCAGTGGCCAGCGGTGTAAGCGATGCTGAAGATCTCGGTAATTTCGCACTGAACTCGCGTTGCGCAAGGACGGACCCGCAGTTGGTTGTGCAAACACCGGCCCACTTTGAACTGCCACCACACATCCAAGCCACTCCGGACACACGAGAACACAATTCTCCCAACAATCCGGCGATGTTGCTGGCCAAATATCCATCGTCAAACTCAAGCGTGTTTCCAACTGGCCACCAGTGGCAATGGGCCATCGCTCAGTCATTGGATTCAGTTCAGAAATAAATCAACCAAGCGCTCGAGTCAGAGCGTCATTAGCTCAGGCAGATAACCATACGCCTGCCAACCACCGTTAAATAGAGAATATATACATTAACAAACATCCACGCACTCACAGAGCACAGGTACTGTTTTACCCACGGTTGGCCACCAGATCCGTGTGGGATGCGACGCAGCCTAGTAAAATGTCTTAAAGTAGTGCAGCGTAGAAGCCAAGAAACGACCGGAACAGCTAACCTTCCGACCATTTAGATACCGGCAAAGAAGGGTCCAACACACCAGAAGGACCAGCTTCCCATCGTACAGGTGTCGCAATAAGGATGGGGACTGATTTGCAGGCATCAGACTACAGCTCAATGTGGATATCGGTGCATCGACCGCAATAGACTTACAACAGAAACACGTACCTGGAACGTGATCGAGAACGCGAACGACCTCTTCGGCTAGCTCCCCCACCTCGACCATCATCGCGTCCGCGGTCTTTCAAACGCATTTCGGCAGGGGCTAAAAACCAATGACAAGTGAAGTTTCACACTGAACAGTGACAGGAACACAGCGTAGGATAACGTCGAATAGACAACAAAGTCACCGGAGAAACAAACAAATCAAAGCATGCGCTTAAGTGACTACGAACACAACACGCCTGAAAACGGTCAGCTGCCGAGAGACTGACTCACTAGAAGACTGCAAGTCAATGCCAAAACAAACGGTACGCGTCGATTAAGCCAGAGTGAAACCGCTTAATAGGCAACGAAACAAACGACAAATACTGCATACGCAGTATCGGATCGACGCTTTCTTACTTTTGCGGTAACCTCTAGTAAACTCCACTTCAATATCGCGCCCCATAAACCGCGTGTGATCCATATTGTGGTGGGCGTCTTCGGCATCTCTAGGGTCTTCGAATGTGAGCATCAAGTCAAGGGAACAACAAAGACACTACACACCGACTCACCGACCAAAATTTGGGGCAGTTGTTGACCTTACTGACATTGTATTGTACTGAACGTTGGAAACATGAGTATTTGATGGGCGAGCAAAGGTCGATCAACACTTGACCATCTAGGATACTACATTGGTAGCTCCCTTGAATGCACTGGTGCGGTGACGTTCGAACCCGTTTGAACAGAATTGGGTGGCGGGTTTTCTCTACTTGAATTGATTTAATAGCAGAATTGCGTTTGGTATTGAAAACCCGCTATGCACGTTGTAACCTCCTGTGAGCCTCTGCAGTTTACAGACGCACCAACAGCCACGACGGCTGAGCTAGAATCCAGCAGCGATAGACTGAACTACGCTGTTGACGGACAGTTTTGTATTGTTTGACTATTCATTGAATTGGGTTGTTTTGGATGCGGGGACAGCCTACAGAAAACACAACAAAAAAACAAGCAATAAGTGGACGCAACGTCTCTAGCCAGTTGAAAAGGATATTCGATAAACGCGAAACCCTTCATTCTTCCGGTAAAGAAATCCAACGGTATGGTAATGTCAACAATACGCCCATAACGGCCAAATGCGCGCCGCAGATCTTCATGTCTAGTTTCATTACTAAAAGTGACCATGACTCGAGGCTTACCGACAAGTATCAGGGAGATGTCGCACGTACAACGACGTAGAACGACGGGGCATGGTTGAACGACCGCCGGGAATATGGACAGAACAGGAACGGAAGTGCTTCCTTTAGGGAAAACGGGACTAAACAACCATTAGGTCACCCATTATGTTGTAACATGAAATTCCGGCAATTTTACACCAAAATTATCTTTCCTCCTCGATCTCACACTTAATATCCTTCAGCATTAAAAGTGCGGGAAATATAAATAATTCATCTGAAATTACCTTGCTGGATGGAAGTTATCCGTAAGAAGTAACAACTGCCGATTAACGGCGATAAAATGAGAGCTGGTTGAATACCGGTTATGTTACTGTGGTATCATCCAGGACTTTGAAGACCACTGATTTTCATGACGGGAGATCATGAGAGTAACGAAGACGTGATTCAATCGTACGTAAATCGGCGGCGAGATCGAAAATGGCAATGGTAAGTGTTGTGATGGTATAGAGTATGATCAATATACGACCGTCGCTTGTTGATGAACGGTGCATGCTATGTAAATCTGATGGGACATGCCGTGATACAAATTGTGTCGGCACTGGAATTCATCCCATATTCCGCATTAGTTGATGAAGTATCTACAAAATATCAAAGATGTCATCGAAGGCCGGCAAGCGTTTTGCTTCAGCGACTCAAGAAGTAGCATAGATATATGCACGATGAATTACAATGTTATGTATGTGCTTTAATCAGGGAAAATATCAGGCAGTGGATGCTTGAATTATGGTAATATGGGTGTAATTACTGCTGAGTTTACATGGTAGACGACGTACTCATGTTTAAAATACAAGCGACGTATGAGCTAAAGCCGTGGATTACGATGTGCTTAGTTAGTTGAGTTCACATAACTCCCATTGCACAGTTCCCCTGATGCACACTGCCAACCCCCCTCAAGGTCACCAAGAGGAATACCAGGCTGGTTTTAGCCCTTTCATATGGGAGCGCGACCACGACGTAACTGTCTTCCTGTACGGTGCGCATACAACCAATCATGGGCTCACTGGTAGTGAAGTGAGTGACTCGGGACGTCTGTTCGAGGACAACACACGAGCTGCTGAGTTGAAGCAATATGCTGTGTGTGTTTTTGGCAAGTTTTTAACGGCTGTAATTGATAGCAAAATCCGTCATTTGTTATAAACTCCGACAAAAATAAGTGAGTTTGCGTACATCATTGCTGCAGAAAATCTGTCACAAATTCTTCGTTATATAGAGGAAAATGGCGCACTGCGTGTCACCAGAGATGACGATAATAGATATACGCACATATGTTTCCCACGGAGTTAACGAATGCAGTAGTTCTGAGGTTTTCATGATGTGGTAAACGTCGATGCTACTGATGGGACCAACCGCCACATTCGTCGCTACAGCCTGAAGCTAAACCAGTTCCTGGTTACAGACGGGATGGGTCGTGGATGACCCGTGACGTCCGCCTATGTTCAATATAAGAAGTACTCATCCCTGCGCCGTTTATTCGAAACATTCATGGGGATTGCGAGGGAACACATACGTGTCAGAACTTTTGTGATATATGAAATGGCCGCCCAAACGCGAGCAGCACGAGCAGTCTTTAGTTGCGACGTAATGTTATATCACTTTCATGTTCGGCATGCTGTGAGAAAACGCGTTAGTTGATGCACGAAACCTTATAACCATCATTCAGACGAATTCCTTCAGAAGCCGATATTTGTTTCAATCGCATGGCTACTTGTAATAACTCTAAGGAGTGAGTGATCACATTTTTCCATTCGGTTTAAAGGTATAACCGGGATGTTGCAATAAGCAGGCAAGCAGACTCAAGCTTTTGTGCAATTGGCTCTATATAAAGCCGAAGTGGGCGATCCATGAACAGTCAGACGTTGTTAACTTCGAAAATCGAACAAACAGCCGTCTGAAGAATGTGAATGGGCGACTGCAGAAGCACAATCATCCCAGAGATCACTTGGCCACGGCCTTTAGTAAAATTCGGTCCCACAGCGAGTGGCTAATGCGGGAGTTTGAGATGCAGTGCACCTACGGTTACGACCGCTGGGAAACGGTCAGCGCAGACGTGTACGCTATGAATATACTCTCGGCTTACAGAGCTCGCCAGTCAGTTGGTGTTCAAGCGCCTAAATTTGCGTGCCCCCCTTCTGCATTTCAAATGGCTGAACGTGTTCAAGGTAACCGCACTCTATGTATCCTTAATTGGTAGCTTGAAGTAATTCACGGGGGCATACCGTATACAGTTAACATCAGTGGCGGCAGGAGTGAGTGCAACTTCTAGAAGTATATGTGGCTACCATGTATTCACATGCTGTCCGTATTCAAAAAACGCTTCTAGCTATACAGTAAGTTGTTGTTAACACTGACCCCATCCGCTCTATGCCACTTCCCAACACATCGACGATGGCTTGCTGAATAAAATCTACCCAAAAGTAGCATGTTCCATCGAGAGTTCACGGGCGGCGATACGAATTCGTTTCAACGGATTCCAAAAATTTTCCTTCAGGGGTTGGCTAGGCTGCTGGATGATGATCAAAGGACGGAAAGCCGCATTTTCAAGGCCATCGTCGTTCTCATGCACCAACCCATTGAGAAAACTAAGGGTGCCCAGTCGCAGACGGAATGGAAGGAAAATGTTCACATGGGGGTGGCCTGTGGATGGTCATAAATGTGACAGCAGCCAGCCAGCCAGTTTTCCAACTAGAACGCATGGATAATGCTGGCATGGCGCAGTGCTGTTACTGCACTGGGCGTTTGCAACCCCCTTTACAAGTAAGTTATGATTATATTTACTGTGTTATTTCAGGTGCATCCACCTCAAAAATTATGCGGCCTACGACGTTGCAATATAAAAAGTGACCCTGTGCAGCAGCATTATTTACTGATGACCCGCTTACGTCTGATGATGTCTCACGTTGTTCCCTCAGGCAAGCGAGTCCAAGTGAAATTGCCGATAGATGATTTCACGGACGTTAATGGCAACGGACTGTGATGCCCCACCTACGAAGCCAGGTAACGCTCACCTTTAGCTCGTCACGCAAAACAAGTAGAGGACTTCCAATGAACGGGAGCAAGGAGGCTGCAGCAAGCCGGTAGGAATAATGGGGGTAATGATGTACATATGATAAATGCATTCCGACACGTTTATTTCATTTTCGTTATAGGTCGTAGGGTTATGACGTTAGGGTGCATGTAAGCTGACCTTCGAGAATAGATGTCAGCGCATCAAACCGAAAGACCTCATGGGAGAGCACGCTTCGCTTTTTGTGTAAGCATTTTGCACTGTGGAAAACATGAATTTCCACCTAATGGGGGTTTACGAAAATTCATAAGCTTACTGATTTCTTTGTTACCATAATACCAAACTAGCTTATGACCGGTTACAATGGGAGTAAATACGACAAACAGAAAATGCAACCTACGCCCACATTATTCCTATAAATCACCAGTTGCAGTTCTATCTATTTAATCACCGTGCCCCCAAATATCGGAGGTTTTCAGTTCCAGGTAGTGATGGTTACACAACCTGTCATCTGTCAACCGTGGGCACCCATTTCACAGATTACTGAATGAACAAGTTGGCGAAAAAATGAGCTGCAGCTTATACTGCACATGTTCATTAAATATTCGTTGCTAACTGCTTTTATTTACCAAACCCCAAAAGTTCAGCTACCATGTCAACGCACTTCGCTATCGAACTGTAACATGCAGGTTGGCCAATTTTACTCTGAACATATGTAACACTTGCGGACCAACTTTGCAACAACGTGGTGGCACAGGGGGACAGTATTCTTTCGAAGTAGGGGATCCAACAACAGTCCTGCAAAATCAAACGACATAACCAAGCGCGAGCTAAAGGCCCAGTAAACCATGCACACGAAGCACTCGAACAAAAAAAACGGCATTAAAAACACAATTACACCCTTCATTATACGGTTTAACTTCAATTCATGCGCGCTCGCTGGTTTCGGTCGCGAGTTACAAGAGTATCACGATTTCTTAGTGACTTTGATGAAACTCTTTGACACATTAAAGGAACTATTTTAAATGAATAAAAACAGTATATATTTCTCAACTCATATGTGAGAAGCACGGTGGGTTATGCGCGATCGCCGCAGACAATTACAAACGATATAAAACGGATGATTATACAGTAACACACACGTGAATCCTGCTGTCCAAAATAGACGTGGTCAAGAAGCGAATGGTTAAATTTCACGAAACTTTGACGCACGCAACAGAGATGCAGATAGTTTGCTCCCTTTACAGATTCAGTCCCAATGAATGGGATATTACACTAATTTAGTTTTTACGAGGTTTCTGGAGGCCGAATTTTTAACTAGTTCAAGGTCACTCCGAGAAGATCGTTTGTAACGCGCAACTGAAACTAGCAAGCGCGCACAGGTTGGAGTTGAGTTGTGTAACGGGGCGTGCTGCTATGTTGTCGGTGCCCCTTTAGCTAACGTTTGTGTAAGTCATGTGCATGGCTCAGTGGGCCTTTGACTCTTGCTTGTTCATACTGTTTCCTTCTACAGGACTTTCCTTCGAACCCCTTCTTCGAAAGAACGCTGTTCCCCGATACCTGTGTGCTGCCAAGAACTCGGCGCACAAGTATCACGGACAGTCAGCTCGGAAGCTGCTGGTCTGCATGCTACACCTCCAACCGCGTCTATGGAGTCTTTCGCAGGTAGGGGATAAAAGTAGCGTCCAGAAAATGTTAAGGTAGTCGGCTTTGGCGAGGCAGGGCAGAAGATCCCAAAATCCAGCAAACGATTGGGCAGACTCCGATGCAGGATTTCGTCGATTGCTCGAAAACCTCAAAAAGTTGAACATCTCACGGACTGTTCAGTTAAGACGAAGTTCCGTCTTAGAAAAATTTCCTCGAATACTAGATAATTATGGGAATTAGGAGAAGTATGTAATTTCACACGTTAGATGAAAACATGTGGGGCAGTTACGCTTGCTGTAACCGACAATATGTGTGTGCAAAATTTTTCGACGAAGAATTCATGCGATTTCGTTATGTTTGCTATGACTATTGGAGTATATAACCCTGTCAACTGGTTGTTGCGGCATTTTGCTATGCACTCGAGATTTATCCAGGCAAACGGAGAATTGAGTCGACCCCAAACAGCACACAGCCCCATTTTAAATGGGGGAAAACTAAGGCGTTTTATATAGAGGTTGGTTTTTCACTGTAAGTGCGTCATAATCTGGGATGCTGCATATTTCTTTACTCATCTCCATTCCAAATGTAGGCAACAGTGCCCACAGCTTAGTGTGTGATATTGTCGTATTGTTATAATTCATCACTTTGATGAATGCTTGTGCCCAGTGCAATTTGACTTCAACTGCCGGAAGTTACAGTAGTATGTTTCTGGATGTCATCACATCACCACATAACATTGATTACGTTCGATAGAAAATGAATAACCGCCGTTGGTTGTCAACTAGCCATCGGAATTGGAAGAGGTTCATGCGGATGAATAAGTGATTCAGATGTGAATAAGCGCCAAGGTGGGACCACAGTAATGGTTGCCCACATTTGGTTGAAACGAATGCTTCATCTTCCGGTTTGATATACGCTTTCTGTATTCCAGTCTGTTCTCATTCTACGATGTGATTTAGGCATTCATGAAGACCCGCTCCTAGACGTGGTGGAACCGAGCATTGCCAACGCACCCGCCTCTTGTCCCACCGAGCTACCACACGTAGTAGTGGAAAATGAACCACCTGGAGGTATCGAAGAAAGCTCCCTTATAAAGTTTCCCCATAGAACCATCACGCTCATCATCTCATTGAAAGACCGATGTATGATACTGAAGTCTATGAGATATTACTACCCGTATTCGCCAAAGAACTCCCGAACACTGGTGGGCACTCCGAGAATTTGCAACGAAGTGGTCATAGGAAATGGAGTTTATGTCAACTTTAGTGTGATACGCGATTTGTGATATATATATATACATGTATGTATATTTACATGTTGCTTTGTACGGATATATGTATAGTTTTGAAAAACTGCCCTCACATTTGTATGAAGCGCACCCATTTCCACCATAGACTTGATAAATTGGAAGTATCTGACAGCAATCATGAGCGATTGCCACTTGGACGAAATGATGTAAATTATCATGTTAACTATCGTCGCCTTTTTTAATTTCTGTTTTCAGCTCATCAGAATGTGTGCACCTAACTTGCAATTCAACAGAAGAGATGAGACGGATTCTTACTTATAAATATGTGTTTTCGTCTGTAAACTGCACTTATCTTTAAACTGTTATATCCAGTATAGCACCTCAAACATAAGTTGCATTCAGGAGGCTTGTTATCGCTTGTTTCTGAATAACTTTAACTGTTTGATGAGGCATTTTCATCCATCTCAACAGTCACACTATGCTGCTCCGGTTCACTGAAGTCCTCATTCATAGTGTAGTGAGGATAGACGGTCGCACCATACTACGAACACCACTATTCAGTAGCAGCATGGATCGAGAGGATCGCGGATCGAGATAATCGCGTGATAAATACGACAGAGATACGGGATGGATCGTTGGAGGGCAGAATGACATTTAATGGCTTTCGCTACACGACGGAACTGATACATGGTGTCTAGAGCGACTGGAGTATCCTCAGAAGAGTATGGTGTGCAAATGAGTGTTTCCGTTTCTAGTCGTGCTCAGACGCTTAAGTAGTGTGTTGGTTTCCCCAATAAAGTAACCTTTGTGTCGTCCGCCTTCTGGATTCACAACAGATGGTGCCGTGACCAGGATACAAGGATGAAGATCCCGTGGCCGCAGCCGTTTGAAGATGGGGATGTTCGGAGTTTCCTGGAGGACTTCGAGGATGTGGCGGAGGCGGTCGGAGTGGAGGCGGACCGGGCGAAGCTAGCGGCCCCGCGGATGCTGCTCAAGGGCAGGGCAAAGGCGGTGCTGGATGCGGCGCGAAGGGGCCCTGCGAAGCTGGAGTGGGCCGCCGCGAAGGAGGCGCTGATCGCCGGGTTCGACAGCCCCGCCGACTGCCAGGAGGCGATGAGGCGGTTCAAGGGCGCCCGGCTTGGACCAGGAGGCGATGCTCTGGTCTACGCCATGTCCCTGCGGGCAGCGTTGTCAAGAGCCCTGCCGCATTTGGACCAGGACTCAGAACAACGACTGCTGATGGCACAGTTCTTGGACGGAATGCCACCAACAGTCCGGGATCAACTCAAGGTCGCTGTCATCACACAGCCCATGACGCTGGAACAGTTGGCCGATGCAGCTCGACAATTGCTAGCAGAAAATGCTGCGACAGTCAACGAGGTGGAGGCAAACGGACCGAGTGAACTGAATGACCTTCGAAGCGCGGTGGAAAAGTTGACTGAGGAAGTGGCGGCTTTGAAAGTGAAAAAGGAGGAGAGCCGTCGCGACGTTTGTTACGGATGTGGAAGACGTGGACACTGGCGAAGGTTTTGCCCACTCGGCAAGAAAAGGTCGTACGCTAATAAACGATTTGTCGATTGTTTTTTGTTTGGGAATGGGGATCCGGTGATAGGGGCGGTTGATAAGACAGCGGTTCAGGCTAGGTTAGAAGTCGATGGTAAATTGGAGTACTGTTTGATTGACACTGGGGCCGCGATTTCGTTGATTGGGCCGAGGCCGGGAAAGACTGTGCGGCCGTGTGCGATGGTTGTCCGAACGGTCGGTGGGTTTGCCCTCAAAGTTGATGGCCTGGCAGAATATGGTGTTCGAATCGATGGTCAGGTAGTCAACCAACCGTTCGTCATTGCCCCCGACGCACGTCAGACTATCTTGGGGGCGGATTTTCTTGACCGCGTTGAAGCCGTGATTGATTTGAAGCATGATAAACTGGTAACGAAGTATGGGGTGGTTCCACTGGTGGGAAAGCGCAAAACCCAGCTTGGACAAATTGAAGTGAACGTACCCAGAGCAATGCCAACTTGTGACAATCAGTTGCTGAACAAAGTGATACGCAAGTTTCAGGGATTGTTCACTACGGATCAGGACCCGTATGGCTATTGTGACTGGGTTGAACATGAAATCCCCATCGAATCAAAGCGATTTCGGCCATTCGGACCCCGAAGAATTCCAGTGCATTTGCAGCCGGAAGTTGAACGACAAGTGAAGGACATGCTGAAGGAAGAAATCATCGAGGAGGCCGATAGCCCGTTCAACTCTCCTGTCTTGTTGGTAAAGAAGCCTAACGGTAAATTTCGATTCTGTGTCGATTTCAGGCGGCTGAACGAGATAACGATCAATAAAGTGGTAGCAGTCCCGTCGGTGGCGGAGATTTTTGACAAGCTGCAGAACGCCCGGGTGTTTACAGTGTTCGACTTACGGTCCGGATATTGGCAGGTCCCAATCAAACAATCGGACCGAGATAAGACAGCATTCACAGTGGGTGAAAAGCAATACCGCTTCAAGCGGATGCCGTTCGGACTCTCAGGCGCCCCGTTCACGTTCAGACGACTGATGCTGAAGGTGTTGGACGGAGTGAGCAACACTGTTGTCTATGGAGACGATATCGTCATTTACAGCACAAATGAGACAGAACATGCAGTACACGTTTCAGCAGTGCTACAGAAGATTGAGACAGCCGGCCTCCGGATCAATAGTTCAAAGTCTCAACTGGCGAAGCAAACGGTAACACTGCTCGGTCACAAGGTCGGTCAGGGGGAGGTCCAGCCACTGCCCGAGAAACTGCTGACAATCGAGGCTATTCCGGTGCCAACATCGAAGAGGACGCTGAGACAGTTTCTCGGTCGCGTCGGGTTCTACAGCCGCTTCATCAAAAACTTCCATGACCTCGCGAGTCCATTATACGAAATTCTGAGGAAGGATTGCCAATTTCATTGGTCACAGAAAGCCAACCAAGCGTTCGTCGAGATCCAACGCTTGATGAAAGGAGGACAGCTGACTCTGAAATTGCCAGTGACTGGACAGAGCTTCACTGTCGCAACGGATGCGAGTGATATGGGGATTGGAGCGGTACTGAAGCAGAAAGAGGGTGTGGTGGAATGCGCCAGTCGGATAATGAGTCCTGCTGAACAAAACTATTCAAAGACAGAGAAGGAATGTTTGGCAATCGTGTGGGCCTTGGAAAAATGGAGGCCGTACTTGCTCGACCGACGTTTCCATGTTGAGACTGACCACAAACCGCTGGAGTGAATTAAATCGGCGAAGGACCCCCGAGGAAGGCTGGCTTGTTGGGCGTTACGACTACAGGAGTACGACTTTACAATCCGCCATTTGTCCGGTAGAGAGAAATGTGTGCCCGATTTGCTTTCTCGAACGCAACACTTCGATGAGGTCCACAAGGACGTGGTCGGAGTTAACAGTATTGAACTGGAGAGTGACCCCGGAAAATTACGAGCAGCACAGAGAATGGATACGACGATCCGGGTGGTGATTGACCGACTCTTGTCGGGAGGACAACCGCCAGAGGACGAGGTGAATCCGGAACTGAAAGCTTTCAGAATGCACTTGTTCGATTTGCGGCTGAATAGTGCCGGAATTTTGATGCGCCAATTGCGAGAGGGAATCAACGTCCCGGTCATACCGGCGGAATTGAGGGCGACAATTGTGAAAGAATGTCATCAGCTGGCTCATACGGGTTGTCATCGAACCTATGAAATGCTGAAACAAAGAGCATACTGGCCGGGAATGAAGAATGACGTTAACAATCATGTTTGGGCGTGCCAGCAAGGTCAGTTACTGAAGAGCACTAACCACCCCAGTCAGTATCCTACACAACGACTGGAGTATCCTCAGAAGAGTATGGTGTGCAAATGAGTGTTTCCGTTTCTAGTCGTGCTCAGACGCTTAAGTAGTGTGTTGGTTTCTCCAATAAAGTAACCTTTGTGTCATCCGCCTTCTGGGTTCACAACAATAGTATCCACTCCGTTACCCTGTAAATACTCTTCAAGGAATCGCAATCTCTATGGGCAATGAAGATCAGTGAGCGAGAACGGCAACTTGCTGAGTCGGACAACACGGACGTGTTGTAACTGTATGATGACGAACAATAACTGTGCACGCTTTTTCAGTGTTTCAATCGTTGTTCGTGTTCGCGCATTGGCCGGCCGCTCGTTGGACTGAGGAGCAACGTGAAAGATGTGGAGCAAAGAATAAGGAACTAAATGAATAATGCGTAGTAGTTAAGAAAAAAGCGATATCGGGTACATGGGTGGGGTTTCGCGCAACAGATGGTTTCAGGTTCACCCCCACGGGTCCCTCAGGGGTTTTTATGTCATACCGCGTTTTTACCCACCGCCAGCCCCCCCAGGGTCCCTTGGGGACAATATGGGGTGTGCTGCCTGGAGAAGGTTTGAGAGGCCGCAGGATATGTGCGTGTGATAAATAGAGCTCGCACGGCTTCATTCCGCTGGATTTATTATCAAGCGCCACTTCCGCATTCCCTAGCAATGTGGACGATGCATGTACACGAATGAACACATGTCATAGAAAAATATTTAGTTGTAAACTGTTTAGTGAGCTCGCGCAACGCAATCGACACGTTCTGTACTCTTTAAAATAGTCCGTCCGCTACCATGCAGGAGGTATTATGAATTCACTTAGCAACGTACTACTACCGTGAGCATTTACTACCTACAGATGAGTTCCAGCCGTTGTCGGCTTCCTGAAATTTTGCGGGGAAAGCTTGCCCTTGTGTGGTTCTCACTTCCAAATGCTTCAATGTAGTTTTTTAAATAAATAATATATATTTCCCAACGCATGTGTGAGAAGCACGCTTGGTTACGCGCGATCACTGTGGATATTTGCAAACCATACATAAACGAATAATTTAACAGTAGCACCAACGTGAAGTTTCTTGCAAGAATTACGTAGTCAAAGAGGGAACGACTGAAGTTTATGGAACCTCCACGCACGCAACATAGAAATAGGTAGTTCGCTTATTTCACCGATTCAGTCTCAAAAAA